>VZTV01044427.1:0-41214 GCA_013400875.1 Anhinga rufa | reverse complement strand
CCTGCCCCACCGGCTGCAGGGTGGGGGATCGGTCAGCTGCGGGAGGGCGCAGCCCTGCTCCAGCACTGCCTTCCCCGTTGGCCATGGCCCTAATCCCCCTGATTAAAATAATCAGCTCAGGCAGTCACTTGGGGGAGCCTGGCCTTAACCTCTTCACAGCAGGAGGGTGGGTGCACACCGGCCCCCAGGAAAGACCCCCCTGCAGCACCATGGGGGGCCCAGGCTTCCCCCCAGGTTTTGGCTGCCCCTGCTCGTGGGGAGCACAACGTCCCCGGCTCTGCCTTGCACCCAGCCGACCCCAGTAACCCCAGCCGCCAGCGCAGAGCAGAACCAGTAACCACAATACAGGTGGGTCTTCCCCACTCACTCGCTTCCCCGCTGCAGCCCCCGAGCCCCTGGCCCCGCTCCCCGGCCCGCACGCTGCCGCCCAGCTTACCTGCCCGGCCCGCCTCCCTATTTTTAGTCCGTACCTCTAAGGTTTATCGTTAGTCCAACAAGATTACACACGTCTGCCGCCTCGATCCTCTTAAGCACCTGGAGCAAATTTCTGTCCCGTCCTCTTCCCCAGCTCCCTTCCCACCCCGGGGTCCTGGCAGGGACCCCCCAAACCCAAAACCGGCATGGACGCCCAGCTCGGCCGGACCCTCCTGCCCCGCTCACGCTGAAGCATTGCCAGAGCCCCTCCACGCCGCCCCCACCGGGGGCTGCCCCGCTGCCCCCCCGGAGCCCTGCTGAGCCTCAGCACTGCTTTGTGGGGCGCCTTTATAATACGAGACTAGGGAGAAGGAAAGAGGGAAACGTCTGTCTCCGGGACTGACCTACCTGCAGCCCTCGGCATCCTGCAGCGAGACCCCCGAGTCCCAGTCCCCGTCGCTCGCCGGCACCTCTGAAACGCAGGACAAGGCAAAGCATCAGCCTGGCTGGACTGTGGCCCCTACCCCGGCCCCCCCGCGCTAGCACCCCCCGTACCCCCAGCCCCACAGCTCAGCCCGTCCTCACACACACCCTTTTGGGGGCTACCCCAGCTGCTTGGCTCCGGAGAGACCCCAGGGGAGCGGGACATGGGGTAACAGCACCCGGCGTGGGGGGCGCCCACGGGGATGGGGCTGCGGGGTCGTCAGGGCAGATGCTTTTGAAGGGGAAATTCATTCCCTTTTCTGGTGGCGGCTTGCAAAGATAAGACGATGCCCGCAGACCTCGCGTGCCCCAGAAAGTGGGTTTCTCGCTCTTGCTTCCAGCAGCGGAATTCCTCACCGGGGCGCCAGAGGGGACCGGCAGCACCCGCAGCATCCCAGTGGAGAAGCACCCCGTTTTGTTCATGGGCATCTCCTACGGCTGCTGGTGAAGGGGGTGCAGCACCCGCGGGGGACGGGGCAGCCCTGGGGTGGGAACCAGCACGGAGCTGCGCCCGCACCGCAGCGTGGGAGGCTGGAGGGTGGCACCGAGGACCCCCCCTCGCCCCAGAGCTTTTCCTTCCCGCTCCCCCGGCTCTACCAAAGGAGCTGCCACCCGCCCGAAATACGCACCGGCCGCAGCGAGGCCCAGCACCTCCTGCAGCAGCCGCCGGTTCCTCTCCACTCGCTCAGCCAGCGAGAGCCTCTCCCAGCCCTCCACTGTGGTGGGGGGCGCAGGGGGACCCCCCTGGCCCTGCGGCGGGGTTCGTGCCTCTTCTTCCAAGGGGGGTGTCTCATGGGGGGAGACGGAGCCCTGGGACCCGCCGCCCTCCTCCCGGGGGAGCTCGGTGCCTCCTGGCACATCTCCCCTGGGTGCTGGCACCCGCCAGAGCCCCGGGGTGCCGGTGCGGGGTGCCGGGGGGCTGCCGGCCGCAGGGTCGCCGCCGTCCAGGAGCCCGTCCGTCAGGTAGGTGCGGAGCTGGGCCCGTGGCTCCACCACTGCCACGTCCATCGCCGGCTTCCCCCGCCGGGGCCGGGGCTTCTTGGGCAAGGGGCGCTCGGGGGCAGCCACGGGGGTCTCCGGCCGGCCGGCCCCCCGCTTCTCCTTCAGCGCCTTCACCTTGCTCTCCAGGACGGCGTGGGGGCTGCGGGTGGCCTCGGGGCACTCCGGCGGGGCAGGGGCTTGGCCGTGCCGCCTGGGGGGCCGCGGCGTCTCAGCAGGAGAGCCCCCCTCCATGTGCCCTGCGGGGAGAAAACCCGGGGGAGGGCGGGTGAGCCCCCCCGCTGCCCTCGCCCGCCTCCTCCCCAGCACCCGCCTTGGCGCCTCCTGCATCCAGCGTCGCCCACGCCGGCCCACAGCTCTGCAGGCAGCAGCAGTGGGGATGCCCGCGCCCCGGGCGGGGCAGAGGCATGCGATGCCACCGCAGCGCAGAGCGCGGTGGGGAAGGGGACAGGGACGTGGCACAGCACGAGGCCACCCACCCACGGCACTGACAACGTACCAGCATCGTCCTGGAGCAGGAGGAACAGGGCAGCCACGGTTCCCCAAAGCGACCGGCCAGCCAGGGGCTGAGCAGGAGCGCGGGTGCCTGCCCGCCCGCGCTGGGTTGGGTGCCCCGGGGCACCCAGAAAGATGCACTGGAGGGAACCGGCGCTCTCCGAGACAAATCACGGCCCCAAAACTCCCCAGAAATCCTGCACGGACGCAACTCGCCGAAGGTGCCACCAGACAGACGCCAGCCCCCAGGGTCACGCGTGTCACCCGTCCTGCACGGCCTCGCGGTCCCGGTGGCACCGGGGTGCCGCTGCCCCCCCGCACCCCGCCAGGAGCATCCCGTCCCCACTGGCACCCCCGGAGGAGCCTCCCCCGTGGCCGTGGCTGCAGGAGCATCCCCGCGGCACCCACCCCGGGCCCCGTCACCCCCCCGGGTCACCGCAGCCCCTCGCCGCAGAGCGGTGGCAGGACAGGGCGGCGGGCGCGAGGCGAGGGCTGTCCTTACCCCCGGAGCAGCATCGGGAGAGGGCTGGGAAGAGGGAGAAGGCGGAAGAAGGGAAGGAAGCAGGGGAGGAGAAAAAAAAAAATTAAAAAAAAAAAAGGGACAAACCAGCAAATCCCGGCCCCTTCAGCCGAGCCAGAGCTCAGCCTCTTGGCTGGGCTGCGGGACCGCAGCCGGCCCTGCCTCCTGCCCAGGCCTCCTCCTCCTCCTCCTCCTCCGCGCGCCCCCCGTGCCGGGGCACCCAGCCAGATCCCGCAGCGACCCCGCAGCCGAACGGCCTGCCCCGGCGATGGCTGGCGGGTGTCCCCGAGGGCGACGGCGCCGGGGGCCGGAGGGGACCCCGCTACGCCCTGCGCCGGGACGGGACGGGACGGAGGGGAACGCGGCTGCCTTGGCCGGCTCTCAGGAATGTCCTTTGTCTGGGCTGCGGGTCTGGGAGGCGAGCGGGGAGCGACGGCAGCCCACCTCCCTGGGCCTGCTGGGGCTCCCCCTCACCCCGGGTGCCGGAGGGCTCTGGCCCACACCAGCGGCTGGGGCTTTAGGAGGGCAGAAAGGATGGGGAGTGTGGTCCTGCCGGGGTGGGGGTGTTTTCTCTGACAGCCTTCAGACCGGCAGCAAAGCCTGCTGGCTTTAGGCACCCTCCCGTGAGCATCACGTTTGCAGACGTGCTGAATTTTCCTGCTTTCCCGGAGGCCAAACCCCGCCTGGACCCCACGGCAAGCCAAGGCCAACGGCTCCAGACCGAGCGTCTTCAGGTGGGAGGATGGCGGGAGCTTGGTGTATCCCTGTATCATCATCCCACCATCCCTAAAACCAGCGTGCAAACATGCACCCTGCAGAGCCACCCACACCGAAACCCCTTCCCCCGCCCTCCTCCCCCGAGACCCCACAAAACTCATCACACAGGAGGAGGGTCCCGGGCGGACACTGCTCACCTGGAGGCGCTGGGGCTGCCGTCCCCGGGGGGCAGGATGGGTGCTGCGGGGGCCATGGCTGTCCTGGCTCCGCTCCGGCTGCCGCTTTAAGCCACGGCTTTTGATATTTGTGATTGGTTTCATAATCCCGATCAAAAGGAAATCACCAGGATTATGAAATTGTTTTAATCCTCCCGGCTCCAGCCGCACCGGCCCCCGCCAGCGCGAGCGGCAAGAAATCACTTGTATCTTCTTAAAACATCCCGCGCCACCCCAGTGGTCCCAGGGCCCCCATCGCGGCCAAAACCGAGCCCGAGGGCTTCCCTCCTGGCAGGGGCCAGCCCTGCTCACGGCGGGCATGGGGTGACGGGCAGCGCGGACGACTCCGCGGGGGACAGAGCGAGCACCTTCCCCCAGCTGCTCCCAGGCAGGAGGGGACCGCTGGCAGGGTTGGGTGGAAGAGCCCGGGCCAGAGAGAGCCTCCGAACCCCGAACCCCCGCCCTGGGGTCTGACCTCCCCTGCGGTGCCAGGACCCATCCTTACCTCCAACGCCATCCCGGGGAGGGGTCCTGGCTCCTCTGCCGGGGAAAACGTGCCCGGGAGATGTCGTCCCCATCAAGCTGGGGACAAACCGCCCGGTGAGGCGCCAAAGCAGGGGCAGCCGGGCTCCTGCCACCAGGCAGGGAGGGAGCTGCGGGCAGGGAGCCGCAGCCAGCAGCACCCGGGGCACGGGGATTAAACCTCTGGGAAGCGGCTGGCATGAGCAGCAACAGGCTTAGAGTGATTTCAAGGCGCTGGGCTCTCTTCTGGAGGAAGATTGATTGCAAAAGATGATGAAGGGATTTAAGAGAGCAAAATGAAAGCACAGACCCCAGACAACCCAGGGTTGGGCTGCTCCGGTCGGGCAAGACGACGCCTTGGACCAGAGACAAGCTGGAGAGGGGCAACCAAAGGCTCCCAGAAGGACCAAGAGCCTTTAGCCGGTACGGCACAGTCTGTGCAGAAGGATTCCTCCAGCATCACCCCCTGAGTGTTGGGCTTGAGCCCTTCCCGTGAACCCCACCTGCCCACCACCTCCAACCCCTCCTCAACCACCCCGCTCCTCCAAGCGCCTCCGCCTCCTCCCGGGACGCCGACGTCCCCCCCACCTCCAGCCACCAGCCACAGCCCGCAGCTCCCGGGGTCCAGGAGCAGCGCCTTCGTACAGAGCGGTGGAAGCCAACGCTTCGTGGGTGGATGCAGCGCCAGGGGTGGGACGTGGGAAGAAAGACGCACAGACCGGGGACAAAAGAGCCATCAGATCATTGGAAAACAAAGAGCTTGTAATAATGAAAAAAGGACAGATTTCGTAACCAATCACTTTTTCCTTTGAAAAACACAATCACAGTAACTTTGCTTTATACAACCACCTAGAAACTATGAAACAGTATCACATTGTGCATTTTTTTTTTTAAACCTACTTATCAAGAAGGGTATTCCACACTTCAAAAATTATATCCATTTGGGGAGGGAAGAGGAGACAGCTAATAGCGCAGTCACAGATACATCATGAGTCCAAGCAAGCGGCAATTCTTTGTCCTCACCTTTTCCACTTAGCCAAAAAAGAGGAGTGGAGAAGGGGATAGCAAAAGAGAAAGGAGGAGGAAAGAAAGAAAGCACCCACAGAGGACTAATCACACTCCATAATTACTTTTGACATCTACAGGGCTTCATAGAAAGATCATTTAGACCAACACAGCGGGGAGGGGAGAGGAAGGCGGCAGTGGGACCGGGGGGGAACTTTGGCATTTCCACCCCGAGCCCTCTCCTGACGCCGACCCTTTCCCCGGAGGACCTATGGGACGGGGAGGGTGTCACAAGTTCCACCAGGCTGCCCAATTTCTCCTCTGGAGCAAAGAGTTTGTAATTTGGTTTCTAGAGCTTGAGGGACTGTCAGGCCGCGGGGCATCGTCCCAGGCAGGGTCGGCGCCTCTCGCCCACCGTCACACGGCTGCGCCGGGGCCAGAGCAGCCTCCGACTCCCACCGGGAACAGGGCTGGGGCATCGGCATCCGCGTACTCCCGGGATTGCGATCTCTTTCCTCAACTCCCCCTGCAAAACCTGTGTTTGCCTTGCAGCCAGGGTGCTGCAGCAGGGACTGAAGCCCCCGAGGGATGCCGACACACCAGCTTAACCCCACGGTGGTGGCGGGTCGACAGCTTATCCCAAGGAGCGGTTTTTGGGATGGCATCACAGAAGGGAGGCAAGGTTTGATGGGGTGACAGCCACCGAGCCCAACCGTGACTGCTGCAGAGTTACTGTACGGATTTTCCACTCTTCCCCCAGGAGCCTCAGCCCCTCTTTTCCAAGGAAACAAACCAATCCAATCACTTTCTGGAATAAAAATTAAGATTAAAACCCCCCTATGCTTAAGGCAGAAGACCATCTTCCCCCTGCGAGTGCAAAGCAGAACAGCGGAGGAGAGGAGGGAGGATGTGGGGCTGGGACACATGAGCAAAGTGGCTTTTGGGCTCCCAAGGGGAGCCAAGCCGTGCCCCAGCGCAACGGCCCGACCTCGGGGCCGCAAACCCCAAAACCTGGGGCGCACGCTGGAGCCGCAGCAAGCAGCACGCAGCAGCATGCTTGCGGCATAAGGCCGAATTCATTTGGCTCTTCAAAACGCAGGCAAAGCTCAGAGGCTTTGTGCCGCCTCCCTTGGAAGATCCGCAGTAAAATCCCCAGGGACTGTCATCTCCTGAACCTGGACTGTGCCTTCTCTCCCTGCCTCCCGCACCGCCGCAGCGGCCGAGCACCGGAGAGGAAGCAGAACAAGCAGCACAAGAAGGCGTTTGGGAGGTAAGAGCAGCAAGACCCAACTCTGCTCCACAAGAGACTTTCCCCCCCCTCAAGATTTTCAGGCTGAAGGCTGCTGCCGGTCATCCCCCCGCGCCCTGCGCACTTCGGACACACGGCAAAGACGCTGACGGAGCAAGGAGGGCCGGGAGCGGGGCAGGGCGAGACACAGGACGAGCAACAGCTGACTTTGGGAGCGCGCCTGGATTCGAGAGGTAGGAGCTTATTTGATACACACAGGCCACAGCCACGAGCGCTGCAAATGAGTTTCTTTTAAAACACGGTGGCACAGCATTTGTTCCCGTTGATGGAGCAGCTCCTGCGTGCCAAGCCCGTAAAGCCCAAACCTGCCGTCAGGAGCGCTCGCCCGCAGCACACGGCATTGCCTTCCCCAGGCGGGGGGACCTGGCGTTTCTGGTGACACGATCCCAAAGCCAGGCAGGGAACTCCAGCTAGCAAATAAACTCTGGATGCTGCAAATCCTACGCCCGGCCCCCTGCAGCCCAAAACTCCCTGGAAAAGCAGGAAGGATGGAAAGCAGCAGGAACCAGCATGGAGAAGCGAGTTCAAAGGGCATTTCCAAAATTCCTTGGCCACACTGTGGCATCTCCTCCCCTTAGACAAGACCATCTGCAAGGGTTTCGGCCAGACAAAAGCAGCTTCCACACCCTCCTCGGAGCCGCACACAAGCAGAACCTCGGACAAGCCTCCGGTGCACCAAATCGCAAGGAAAGGCAGAGCTCAACTCCCGAAAGCCAGCGCTGCCTCGCAGCAGCCAGAGCACAGACCCGCGCTTCCACCTGCCATCCGGCTACAGCCCAACAACTGAAACACGGCATAAGAAAACCTCCGGCTCCTTTTAGCTCCGCTCTCCACACTTCTGGATCGCCACCCTGCTGTTCTCCCCCCCAGGAGTGTTTCCGAGCACCCATGAGCAGAGCCCGCTCGTGAAACGAAGCCACCCCGGGACTGCACCCGCTCCCCTCGCTCCGGTTGCGCAGGCTGCTCACAAGGAGCGCCGGGGCTATTTTCTCTCACCATCTGCTCTGCTTTGTTAGGTCTCCCTTTATTGGCCAGATGTTCTCGCAGACACGGAGCCGTCCCGGCTTTAGCGCTCGCTCTCAGGAGGAATCCGCTTGTCTGATTTCTCACAAATCTCTGGGAAGGAGGAAACGGGCAGATGCAGCGCTGGGGAGCTGGGAGCCTTTAAAGGCCATGCCTCCAGGAATTCAGGCTCCTTTCCCCCGAGAGAGCATCTTCACTGCCAGAAGGGACGATGTTTTATTTTAGGAGATAACGTTTGCTGGCTGTAGCATGCCACCTCCCCTTCTTATTATTTCTCCTGCCAGCAAAGTCAGAGAAAAAGGGACAGGAAAGAGCAGAGCAGGGAGCAGAGCAGGCAAACAGACTGAATTCTTGCTTCCCCATAGGATTTGGGTAAATTGCAGAACAAGAATTTAGTTACTCGCAACCTGACCCTCCCGCCAGGTTGGGAAGCGCCGGTTGGAGGGAGCAGCAGCAGCAGGCGGGCTGCGGGCCGCCCGCCCAGCCCATGCCCGGCTCTCCCCAGCCCAGCTGAGGAAGGCAGAGTGCTCCCAGGGGACTGCCATCACTTCAGAACGTCTCTCTCTATTTTTCCTTCCCTCTGAAAGGATGAACTACCAGTCAACTCTCTTTCTTTTCGTAAAGAACCGCTTGCTTAAGTAACAGCACTGGTTTATTCTGGATTGCCCCTCCTGGTGGGGCTGCCCTCCTCTAAACAGTCCTAGGGTAGGTACAGCTTCACCCGCCTCCCACCGCTCTCGCTGGAAACACCTACGCAAGGTTTGGACGCAGCAACAACTGCTGCAACGCAAATCAGGAAACGGAAACATTTTAAGGGCTTTATATCTCAGACTCCACTTCCATACAAACAGGAGCCCCCTGTTAAGTAAGAGCAACAGACCTAAGGGAGTTAAATACGGGAAAACAGGCTCCTGGGCACCGAAAGGATGAACAGCACGACCTCTGCTAGCCCAGCTGCCCTCCCGCCAGCGCGGGAGCTGCGAGGCGGAGCACCGCACCAGCCGCTGCACCAAGCACACCACTGCCAGAGCGGAGGCGTCTCCTGGCAGGTCCGTCCCAGTTTCTTTACAAGTTGAGAGCACATCACAGAAGCGTAGGTAGTTACAGGTTTGCAGTGTTGTCCTCGGCCTGGCACGGGTTCACTACCACTGAATTTTAATCTATTTCAAATTAAATGAACTAAGTTTCCTTCTTCGGTTCCTCTGGGCAAGAGGCACAGCAGGCAAACTGAGAAAATGCAACACAGCGGTCATGTAAGAAACCATGCTATTAGCTAATTACAAACCAATAACCACCGAACAGCAGCCGAGCAGGGATTCCTGCAATTCCATCGCCCAAACTAGAGGCAAGTCACTGGACAGACGTCAGTGCGAGGATCCTACTTCAGGAGTTTCCCTTCCCTTGCAGTCCTAGCTGTGCACCATGGCTGCCCGTGAGCCGGGCGGAGGGGAAGGCGGCAGTCCCGGGGCCCTCAGCCACGCCGACCCAGCTCCAGCTCCCCTCGCCCACCGGCACTGCTGCGAGAGAGCAGGGAGAGCGCGTCGTGCCAGGGGAAGGACAGCGGGACTCTGCGGGCCCCCATCTTTCCTACGGGACGAGAGACCAACGAGACCATCGAGTTAGCATCACTCTTCCGACATAATTTCCTCAGCGATACAGCTGCCCTTTACCCGAGTCTGCTTAATAGTATCACACTTCCCAAACCGGGTTGGTGGGACGAGGCGAGGGGGCACGAGCAACAGCCACGCCACTGGGCCGCATACCGGGACAGCGCCCGACAGAGGCTTTTTGCCAAACCAGAAGCCACGAGGAGACCTGTTTTCAATCTCACCTTCCCCATCAGGTGGGCACAACACAGTCCTTTCCACACTCCCCAACACACCACCGCTCCTGAACCCCAGCCTGCTAACACCCGCCCTGCCCACAGGAACCATCGCCTCCTTGCCTTGTCCCACTGGGCTGCAGGAGAACACCGGGAAAGCTCCCTGCTCAGTTTGGGATGCCCTCACGCCATCTAAGGATTATTAAGGCTTTGAGAAATACTTTTTTGTTCTGGAGAATGAAGTTCTGAAGCCTTTGTTCGCCTAGCTTTTTGCACTGTTGGTAGGACCCAACTCTCCTTTCAAAAGGGCTTTACGATCATCTGCACTACTTTCACGCAGCTGCATGGAAAGTTGGCGTTGAACTGGCACAAGAGACATGCCCAGAAGCAATAGCAGCAACTAAAAAAATCAGAAAGAGAAACTTTGGTTTAAAATAAAATTGAAAAGAAAGAAAGAGAGAAAAGGTAAACACAGGTGCAAATTGTCTCACGAAAGGGGTATTTGCAGGGCATAAAACCCCATGACCCTGGAGTTCTAGATCTACATACCCGGCTTTGTTTTACCATTACAACCTTCATTGCACAGGACTCAAAATCACTCTCATATGGTTGTTAAGTTTCATAAATAATGTGAAAACTATATGCAACAGATACATCATATTTCCAAAAAATTATAAGAAAAGTTACATCAAATTAAAAAGTAGCTTCATGAATGAAGATACTGCTCTAAGTGCACTTTCCCTGCAAGTGCAGCCAGTGCCTCAGCGCTGGATATGAAGAAAAAAACAAAACAAAACAAAACAAAAATCAGATTTAAAAACTTAAGTCCGGTTTCAACCAGTCAAAACCGGGCCAAGCAGAAACAGAGTGTGCTCTCGGCACTGTCCCATGAGGGAGTCCCTATGATGCTTCGTTATCCGGATAGGTTTGTATGTCCTTGTTGAGACTGTAAACAATCCTTCTTTCCTGAACTGTCCTCTTTATTGGCAAAACAAAGTAAAATATTTTATTTCTTTTTTTTTTTTTTTTTTTAAAATAGAACATTAAAATTAACCCAGAAGAAAAGAAACGAAACACAGTGAGCTTGTTGGAGTCCATAGGATCTGGTCTGGAAGAGCTCGGAAAACGTGTTCAGTGTTTTCTCCTGTTTTCAGCTGGAACTGTACCAGAGATCGGGTTACTTGGGGAAGAGGGGAACAGAATGAGAAAACAAAGGATGTGGAATAAGAGACCGTGGCCATCTCATGTGTTCGCTTCATTCGCTAGGTCCTCTATCAATACCTTAGTGTCACAAGCCTTGGACCTGGAAGAAAAACAGAAAATACTAATTGGGGAGCAGAAATTCCCATTACTACACGCAGGCAGTAAAACCACAGTGCACTTGTGGGGGGAAAAAAGGAAAAAAAAAGAAATCATTCTTACATGGAGAGGGAATTAGCAGGCTACTAGAACTGTTTCACGCTCTCCCACTCTCACTGGGAATAGCAGAGCCTTACAAACATGCCCCAGCTGTCCCTCAGCATCCTCCTCCCACGGCTCTGCCCACGCCATGCCAGCCACCTTGAACACACGGGCAATGCCCTCTGCGGGGCTGCGCCGACAAACGGCCAGGGACCGCTGCGGCACTGCTGGGTGCGGTGCATCCATCCACCCCTCCACACAGAACTCCATCAAACCGACGCAGCAGGCGCTGCGAATCCCAAGGAGTGTTCCTGCTCAATCTGTCACTGGGCTGCACAAAGGTACAGCAGCTTATTTGGGAATATGCTTGCCAAGTCTCAGTTCGCTGCATGTCTGGGGGGTAAATGGCCATGGTTGTAGGGAATTCGACCAGGCTTTGGCCCACATCCCCTCTGCATAAAGTTTTTCATTCTCTAGCGGCCACATGAAGACTGTTGCTATTGGTCACATCTGTGTACTCTGAGCCAACACGGATATGAGACAAGCGTGGCCCAAGGGCTGCAGCTGAGGCCAGAGCACACCCTCTGCATGACAGCCGCGGCCTCCTTTTTCCTCCCATCCACCCTTCCCATGCCATGATGCAACAGGGGGATGTGCTGCAGGGATTGCACAACACTCCTGACATGCTCCGCTTCAGCGTCCCCAGGGAGCCCAAGCCTGCCTCCTGGCCAAAGGGCAGGGCTCTGCAGCGGAGCTGCTGGGGCAGAAATGATGCCTGGAGACTAGAGCACCCCATGACGCTCAGAGCACAGGCACTGCAGTGAAGATAAGCAGTCAAACAGGTTCAGGGCTGAGGTTTAAGGTGAGGAAACACCCAGGCTGTAAGAAGGAGGGGTAGAAAGAAAAAAAAAAAAGAATGGGTTTAGATTTGGGAGAGGAAAGGGTCTAAGATCTCACATAGGAAATCTTAACCAAATGATAACTGAAATCCTGGAGTGGTCTGAAGCCTGGAAATGGCCAGCTGATGGGAACCTCTCCTCCAGGTTTGGATTTACAGCCTCTGACAACTGCTACAGTCTGCTTTTTGCAGAAGGAGAGTTTTGTAACGGGAACTCCCTTCTCCAGTGGTTTACCAGAACCCAGAGATGATTTAATGGGTGGATCAACCCTCCAGCAAAGAAATATTAATTTACTAATTGGACCCATCCTCCCTTTGAATGACTATTGTGGCCGAGTTCTTCACATGATTACCCAGTCCGTAAATGGCCACCAAGCATCAACAACAGCTCTAACACATGATTTGGTTTATTGCGCTAGAGGAGAGGCAAAACATACTGTGAAGCAAGACGAGGTCTGCGCAAGGACACACTCTGGCTGCGCTTCCACTGTTTGTTCTTGCGGCGGTTTCGTACACCATCTTCCTGGTCCATCATCTGATCCAAGAGCGTCAGGTCATCGGCGTTGAGCGGTGCCACAGAGATGTCCCTCACAGCACGGAACTCACCACAGTTGTTCAGGTGCTCGTTCTCCAGACGGAAGAAGTTCCACACAAACCGCCTGGGTGGAGAAAAAGTGAGTTACCAATTCGGTTCCACTTTTACAGGCATTGCCCACATTTGGCAAAGCACTGGTACATGCACCTAGATACCACTGACTGTCCTCACTGGTCAAAGTGCCTCTGGGAACATGCTGGGAGTACGGAGACACAGCAAATGACTAACAGCAGCACCTGCTACATCTTCCCAGCTCTCTGGAAAAGAACAGATCTGTCAGGCTCATTCATTGTCCTAACGATGACAGCCCTAGTCTGGACAGCATGGAGGCACCGGGCGTTACAAGCAAAACGCAACCTCTGCCATCTACATGAGGGAGGTTCAGCTCCATGGGCTTTTAGTCATCTTGAGAATTTGTGGGGGTAGGTCTCCAGCTACAGTACAAGCATGTAAAGAATCCCTGAAATCCTGCAGGATCCAAACTCGTGTTTGGAAAAGCAGCAGAGATTTGAGAATAATTGTAAAACTGAGAATCGGGTGAAATTTTATCTGGAAATTTCAACAAGGTAATTTTAAGGAGAAATTTAGTAGTAACAAAACCCTCGAGATTACGTCTAGGTTCAGAAGAAACTGCAAATGCAGCATGAAGGACCCAACCCCGCATTGCTGCAGAACCCTCTACAGCTTTCTTTACTCAGCACCCTGTTCAGATTAAATGTTCTTGTTAGACCTAGTCTTCCATTTCAAGGACAGGTACCTTCCATGTCCAAGGAGCAAGGCACTTCCCACCATGCTAACATTATACAAGTAATAAAAAATATAAGAGAGAAGTGAACTCTTCAGTCAAGCAGCCTTACCGGAATACCTCAAGTGGGGCAAATACAGTAGAAATGATGTCCCCAGCATGTGGAAATATTTGCATGGAAGTGAGGGAGATCTGGATGGTCCACGCAAAACGCAGGATCACGTCTTCTACAATGGCACAGTAGTAGTATGCCTGAAGAACAAGACAGACAAACCGGACAGCTCATTGTACATGCTCTGCGCAGGAGACAGACCTCTTCAGGCCTTCAGGAAGATACAGAATTTGCTGCTCAACCACTATTAAAGTGAACAGTATGAAATGATCTCTTTGAAACAAATTAACTCTGCTGCTAGAAAATCCCAGCATAGAGCGTTCAGGAAGCACCAGCGGCAACTGCTACATGCTCTAAACTCAGCAAGCTTTGTTAAAATATTAAAAGCCTTTCCTAATGTAAGAACAGGCTGTATACGCACTTTCTGTGGGTAGACAATTCCTTCTCGAAGAAAGGTATTTTCACCAGCATTTTTATCAAAGAGACCCCAGTCCATCTTCAGGTCCCAAATAAGGGTATAGCAAGAGCTGATGAAATAGAAGATAATCCACAGGTAGAAGAACACTTGGGTGTCACTGTGGTTTTTATCTGGAAAAGAGAAGAACAGCATGCTTCTGTACAACTTAAAGCAGATTGCTTCTTAAAACAGCTACAAATTGGCTGACTTTATCAGTGGAAATAAGACCCCTTTTATTCCAACTTCTGGGAAAATCAGACTAGCTAATCTGAACCAAACCAAAAGACTTACCAGGACCGGTTTTATATTGCCATTTAAATTCCACTTTCACCTTGTTCAACGTTTTGTACTTGGGACTGAAATTTGCACTAATGTTTTTATCTTCTTGAAACTTGTGGCAGACCTGCCATTCTAACTCTGAACAGCAGGTGGAAGCTGAGGGCCATATTTCACAAAAGACACAGGCTTGTACAAAGGAAAAAGCAAAGAGGTAGTGCTCAGTTAGGAGGGGCTTTTAAGAGGATATTTTAGTTTGTCTAAATATAAACAACTGTGAACTAGTGCACTAAAAGCTTGAAAGAGGAGGGGCAGTACAGGAATTTCCACTAGCCGTTTCAGAAGTTATGGTGGCAGGGGAAAATAAGCAAAAAGAAGGCAATACACCAACATATATATACATATGTATATACGTACGTATATACAAATCCTGAAGAAGGCTCAGTACAGTTTTAAATGCCCATACAGAGCTCCTCTGTGAAACACCGGACTGTGGGACCAAAGCCTGCTCGCTTGCGAATATGTTTTTGTAACTAAGTTGTTTCCCATTCTCCCCTGAAAAGGTTACGCTGCTCTCTCAATTCAGCTAAATTTCCCTACATCAGCCAGCTGGGTAAAAACAAACAGATCTGATAATTCTGTTTGCTTTTAATTAGCAAATCTGGGTCATAAGGTTCATAAAAATAACACACGTTGTAATGCTTTGCAAGGCCGAGACACTTTGCATCTCCCTGCTGTCAGGAGTCTTTCCATCTTTCTGTGCAGCCACTGCAATTGCTCATCCACTGGTTCTTTCTAACAAAGCCAATAACACTTCTAGTACAAAAAACCCATAATGATTCCAGTCCAAACCTGATGCCACGCTAAGTGACAGCACTGTTTTCCATATGTGTGGCTTTAAAACAACAGAATCCCCAAAGCTGATCACAGAGGGAGCAACAGGGCAATTTGCTCTCTCCTTCCCTTTTTATTTCTAACATTTATGATATAAATGTAATGCAGCAATCCAATAAAATTAATGGAGGTGAAAATGAGAGGCACCGTGTAAGAGTACATTCCTCCCATTACGGCTTTCAGGCTTCCCAGACATGATGTGCAGGATATAGGTCAAATACACACACTCATTCTCCTTTCAAAACACACCCCCTAAAGCAAACCTATTAAAGCCACTTACGCAGCAAAGCCTATCTGCAGTGAAGCTTCACTTCGGCGGAGGAAAAGGACATGAGATCTGCCGCAGCTCTCAGGTTTGACCAGCTTCCCTGCTTTTGTGCAAGGTCAGAAGCCTTTGAGCAGTAACCCGCACCCTCCTGAGGCCTGGCTTTACCCAGGGACAGGTCTCGCATCGCATCACTGCCGCTGCGGAGAGCCATGACGTCAGCCGGGAGCAGGCACAGACGTCCGTCCTGCAGGATACGGGCTCTGATGCCCAGGTACATTAATCCTGATGCTTTGAAATCACCTCTCCCATCCATTTTTAAAGTGTAGCTGCCCACAGAACAGGACACAGGTGAGGTTTCTGGAGCTTCGCGATTAGAGCTGTACTGCAAGATTTCATTCTCCCCCACCAGCTCCTCTGAAGCCTCCACTACATTATTTCAGGAAGAAAAGGCAGATGCTGCCATTCAGTGACTCAGAGACACTAAGCCTGTTCTTTCCAACATTATTTTTAGCTCATTATATCTCCCTGTTTAGTTCCTACTACCAGATTCTAAACAATAATTCAGAGGCAGTTAACGGGTTAAGTGCTTTCAAATCATCTAAAACGCTCCAAACTACCCTGCGAGGCTGCATGCTTCCTGTCGGTAGCTTAGGCTTGAAGGTTAGGTCATGCTGCTTTTTTTTTTTTTCCCTTAAGGACAGAATTCAAATAAACAGAGTCTTACTCCAAATCTTCACGGAGGAGACATGGAGAAGGCAGCACAGACAGTACCATCCATTGCCATGCCTTTGGCCGCATCCCGGGCGTGAGCCATGCCCTGCAGGGAAGCGGCACTGCTGGGCATTCCTTCAGAGCTCAACGCTCATGGAGGGGCCATTCGCCCCCGGCTGTCATCTCACACTACATAATGGGCTAACAAAACTGTATCCTAAGTTGGCAATTACACAGGAAGCTGATTTCAAAGGTTCAGGTTCCTTAAACCTAAATTGCCTTAAAGGTTATTGTGCACAATTATGGAAAGGAGGAGTACCAGGAAGGAAATGGCTCAAGTAAGGAATCTTGCAGCATTAGCCTCCTCAACCTCAAAAGGATGTGCTTGCTTCTAGTTAGGTTACCGTGGCCTCAGCTCCCTATCCTTGCCTTTCAGTGGCACCTGGGGTCAGCGCTGCTTGCCCCTTGCTCCTGCTCGCTTTCCCACTGACCAGCTCTGTAATGCATCCAGCTCCTGAAAAATTTCATTAAAAGACCAAATAGCTCCCTGGTAAAACGCTCTAATCAGAACTAGCCTGTTGTCTTCAGCCTTGGCCTTGGAGTCCCTTCCTTTAATCACTTATCCTCCTTTTCCTCCTGCCTGCAATTCTGTTCGATACCTTCCTTCCTTCTGTCCTCATTGGTATTCAGCTGGTGTACAGAAATATGTTACTGCTCTAGGCAAGCAATTATATCTCAATCTCCACTGGCTGGTCCTAGTGGCCCTCTTCACTGCTGCTCAGGGGGCTAGAAAATCAAGGCATTCATATTCTGCCCAGAAGCTCCATCTACTCCCCGCCTGCCAGTTTTTCAGTAGCAATACATAGCTGTGCATATGTATGATGATGTCAGGGTCTATTTAAGCAGGAACTGTTTCATCCTGTGGTTTCTCTTTGTTTAATGATGTGCTAGAAAACACCAAAACCCATTTGAGAGCGATAATCTCCAGATGAGAGAAGCACTCTGGACACTTGGTAGATCTCAACCTCTCCAAGAGGGAAAAAAGACCAAGCCTTCAACATCCCATGGACTGCAGCAACCCTTTGGCAGCACAACTGCCAGTCCACCCAGCAAGAGGTGGATGAAGGACCCGTCTACTCGTTGCTACGTGGCGGTGCCCTTTGGAGCATCTTCCTAAGCTACAGTTATAAAAAAACCAGCACATGCAGGACAAAACACCGTCAGCACAAAACTCGACATGTAAAGTTGCAGGTGCAGCTTTACCCTCCGAGCCGATGGGCAGGTTTCAATACACATTCACATTAGCATGTTTGCAAGGTGGAGGTGTTCAATGTGAGACGCTATTCGAGTTCGTCGTGCCCTGCTACCTCCACTTGCTGCAAAGCCGATGGGAAGCAGCGCACCGTAGGGGCCGTTTGCAACCTTCACCACAGAATTTCCATTAGCGTCCTCAGTTTATCCTATAAAAGGCAATTCCAGTAGATACTCTGCACAAATAAACTGACAAATTGCCCCAGAAGGTCAACTGAATAAATAATGGAAGGCTTCCGCCTTTGAACTGAAGCTGTGAATGGCCACAGTCCCAGAAAACAGCCAAAGGCACTTGCAGCAGCAGAATTTACTGCCTGCAAAAATTGCTGATGGACAATATCTTGGATCCCAAACCCAGCCCCAGGGGACACAATATCTGACTAGCATTCTGAGAGAATAATACTCTGGCAGAAACTATAGCCCCTTCTAAACACAGGCAAGAGAAAGGTTGCTTTCCATCAAATATAGTCAGCAAATACTACCCTGAACGCTGTTAATATTGACTTTACTTCCAAAGAATACTATCTGTTTACCCTGCTGAATTATTCTGGGGAATGTAAACACTATATAGTATTCAACACAGTGAAAATCAATGCCATGTATTATTGAAGATCTGGATAAGAGCACAATGGCCCTCAATAAGCACTCCCGGTGTGTCAGCCACTGCAGCTGGCTGTGGTTTCTGCTGCTGCTGAAAGCTGCGATACGAGCTGTAAGAAGCATGAGGTTATCAGGAAACACAGTCAGGTAAGCCTGCTGCGAGACAAAACCGACCCAGCCCGAGCAGTTCTGCCTCCAGCCTTAATTAAAAACCTCTCGATCCAGGCATGCCAAATTCAGTCTCCTTTGATGACCAGCCTTTCAATCACAGATTCAAGCGGAACCAAAACAAAAGTATATATTTACAGTGTGCTAAAGAACTGAGCGTATCCTTTCTGCCACCCCGTTAGCCCAGGGATGGCATGTGCCCATTAACTCCACCCCAGCACACAATGGGCGGGGGTGACAGCCCGAAGTGACTTATCTACGTAAGAACTGCCATCAGAATGACATCCCAAAGCATTTGTCTAACACCTTACTGCTTGAAGTGCGGTATTACTGCTCCCTCAGTAATTATACATCTTAATGAGGGAATAGCAGCAGCTCTGCCTTTCTGCCCAGCCAGCACGTACCACTATTTAACACTGATCGATGGCAAAGCCATGACATGACAGTGGACTTAATGCAGTAAAAAGGCAAATATTCCGGAGGAGCACACTGAGGACTTGCCATCGTGCGCTGATGGGCTTTGTCAAATACCAACCATTTCGTGTGAACAACCTCCCCGTTAGATTCTGCAAACCTCTGCTATAGCCTCTGGGCACAATTTAAAGCAAAGCAGCAAGATACAGCACAGTGAAGAATTGTCAGGAGGCAACACCTTGTACCTTCTTCTAGTTAGATTCTACATTTGTAGAACAGGGAAATCCCCAAATCGTGTTTTGACTAAAAATATGCTGCAGGTTTGCGTTGGGTTGGTTGATACGACTGTGTCTAATTTCAAGACATCGTAGCAATCTCGTTTCTTGTATCTCACCAACAGAAGAATGTGATTTAATTGCAAACAGGAGGAAGGATGTCAGTAATGATTGATATTTGATCTGATTCTTCTTCTGGTGGCTTTTCCAGCATTTGAGAAGTGTTCTTTGGGGGATGTTTAACTGCTAGCTTGAGAAGGATGGGGTTTCCAATTTAAGTGTTTGCCAGCAGTCTCGCTAATAAGAACATATGGATTCACAATCAGAAATAAATAACATGGTAATCAGGGCCTTCATTGGACAATTTAGGGATTGGGACACAAAGTCATCTGCTACCTCTATAGTGCTTTGAGATCCCAAAGCAGATTCCTTCCAAATATAATAGCAACCAAAAATATCAAAATAAAAAAATACTGTCGGATGATTGCATCTCCTAGATTTCTGCAGCACCAGAGGGCTCCTGACCTGCATACATCTGAAAGGAAAATCGCTTGTGATGTAGTCAGTTCCTTTTCTTAAAGTGTTCCATTAAAAAAAGGTCAGGCTTACCCCCTCTTAAGTGTCCATGAAATGAGGTATCAGTAGGCCACTGTTTTTACTTACACCTTATTCATTAGTGTTCCCACTTCTCTAGTCATCTTTAACACAAAAGTGCATTAAGTGATACAAACAGTACTATAAGTCCACTTTCCAAATCCGAGCTATTAAAATCCATCTCTCTCTTAGCTGCAATCTTGAGAAGCGAACGCATGAATCACTCAGCGGCAGGGTGCCGAGGTTGCCTCTCCCCCACAGCGCGGCTGCTGGCTCTGGGAATGTCCTGCTTGACATTTGTAGACCTACAAAGCATGGGAAGATTTCCCTGTGGGATTTTATGCCTCATTTGTGCTGACGTTCGGGGTGCGGTGGCAGTTCCCGAAATCACCCTGCCTAACACCCCCTCCTCCCAGGCTCCCTGCCAAGCACAGCCTGCCGTCTCGTCTCGCGTTCCCCGCTCACTTACCGCAGGCTGCAGGCAAGCGAGCTCCTGCCGGCATCTCCACCCCGGCCGGCCAGGGTGGTCCTGCCGCAGCCCTGCCGGGCTGCTCCTCACCCTTCCCGGCTCCACCCCGAAGCACCATCACCGGGATGGGTGTCTAAGCAATTAGAGGAGCTAACAAGCTGGCGTGGAGAAGCAGGGCTCGCTCAGGATGCCGCAGAGACCCACGTCAAAGCTGGGAGGAGGTCAGAGGCCAGGATGGAA
This sequence comes from Anhinga rufa, assembly GCA_013400875.1. NCBI lineage: Eukaryota > Metazoa > Chordata > Aves > Suliformes > Anhingidae > Anhinga > Anhinga rufa. The sequence goes on along the minus strand of VZTV01044427.1, from coordinate 21,262 downwards.
ATGTTTGCCCCTGGCAATGCCTCCATTTCTTCACTAATGACACTGCTGCTCCTCTGATGGAAAGGATCAGAAAGACTGGCTAATGAACACAACTCATTACTGAAGGCCTCCTGGGCATGGGATGACAAGGTTTCAGACAAAAATTCATCCTAGCTCACAGCAATGTGACAGACATTGCACGTTTCGGCTCCAAATAATCACCCTGATGGAGTTGCCAGGATGCTGTACTAAGGCAAGCCATGCAAAAACTGCAAATATTAAGAAAGAAGCCAGTTAATCCCATTACAAAGTTTGCTTTACTTCAGGAGGTCAGTCCAAGCCCTCCCTAAGGCTCTTGTGACACCTAAATCAAATGATCTGGCTTGCCAATGATCTGGCTTGCCACTGCACTGACAGCTCTTCCAGTGCTGAGAAAGAAAGGGAGAGATGGGAGATCTTGTACTGACACACAAGGGATAAACTAGGCAACAGGATCTCACAAATGCTACTTGCTTCATTCTTTCATGAAGTTTTTAAAAAAAGTTTTGTGGTTTTTTTTTTAAAAACAATTTCTACTTGAATTCCATATGCCCACTTATTTTGCCTTGCCTCACGCCCCACTCCTTAGAAATAAAATGACGTTTCTCGGTTGAGGTATTATAAGCTGCTGCACCAATGTCTGATTTCTGTGAAAGTCATTTTAGTCCCAGTTCTCACATCACCTTGTTCTTGTCTCCTGCTGTAACTATCTGGGATCGCAGTTAATTCCATTCCACCTACCAACAAATTCACTCCGCAGGGGCTGCACCCTGCAGTTTCTAACAAGGTAACACCACGGGCTAAGTGACACAACCCACTACCCAGTACTTCAGCCAGCCGAGAAAAGCAAAGCTAAGGAGCAGTCAGGTATGCTCCTGCGGCTCCCAGCGCAACAGTTTGATGCTACCACCGCCCTCTCCTCCTTCCTGCCGTGCATCATTATCCTCCACCTGGAAGTCATACCCCTTCCCAGCAGAGCTGCGGTGGGACAGACCGTGGGAGAGCCAGCGATCCGTTCCAGCGTGAAGTCGGCTACGCCAGCTGGTATCACCACTGGTAACAGCTGAAGCCATCGTGATTAACGAGGAGTGGGCAGCAGTTACGAGACCTGGGAATCTTCCACTGTATTTTCAAAAAGTAGCACATTCCCCATTCATCTTCATCTGGTCAGACCTGGTCGAACCTCTCTGTTAGTAAGGGATGGTCCAACACCTTCCTGCAAAGGCCCATTAATCGAAGGACACTTGCCTTGACAGTTCATGTCTCTACTCCTTGGCAAAGCAAGGAGTTTCACAGTTCTCAGGTTTAAAATAATAATAATAAAAATTACACATCACTTCATCAGGAGAAGTCTGTTCCTGAAGCGACGAACACAGACAGAAGCACTACTCTTTAGAGACAGCCCTATTTAGTTAACTTCTGTATTTTTAATTACTGTCAACTTCCTGGGCTCTTTAATGAGAACGAGCGTGGCAGCTATATTATCTCAGACCGACCTAAGGCTCTCCATGGCACTTCCAAGCCAATAACAGCTAGTGTTCAGCAGTCTTATTTGGAGTAACCTGGAAAGGATGTGGGAGCGGTATGGAAGGAGAGACGCTTGCTCAAGTTTCCTGGCCACACAGATTAACTCTGGAATAATTCAGAGGTTAATAAATAGCTGGAGACTACCCAGACCACAGTGATTTCATTGAATGGGGTGTGTAAATCAAACAGACAATGAAAACATGCATAAATCACACTTCCTTTCACTTAAAGGATAAAATCCCACATAGCCAATTTTAGCCCAGTACTTGTGCTTAAGCTCATTAACATGTTCCTGAAAAAAACAAGGTAAACACACAAATGCTCACGCTGAAACAGCAAACCTCACAAACCAAGAAAATGATGGAAGAGTACAAAGCACTCAGTTCTTTGAGTACAAAGAGTACAAAGCTCAGTTCTTCAAGCACAGAAGCCAGATATTTTCGATGACACCGTGGGAGCAAAAGCCATCAAGGTAAGAGAAAATTGACAGACAGTAGCAAAACCAAGAAGCATCTAATTTTACAAAGAATGAAGCTGGAGCTCAAATCACGCATAAAGCTTAAGAAGCAACCAGCACTCAGAGTAGCACAACACAACTCCAGTTGCACTGTTTCTCATAAGAGCTGAACACCTAAATATAACAATCCTATCTCACAAAGGCTGAACCGGGTCTGAAGTGAGGAACGAAACCGTAAGAGCTGGGTCTGAGAGAGGAACGAAACCAAGGCTGGCTATTCTAGGTATGTCAGCGTACCCGTTAAATGCAAGTACACTTTATACAAGAGGGCATCCCTGTGGAATGCCACCATAAGCTGGACTGAAGTGGAAGCAGTTATACTGGTGCATTTGTCAAGGAAAGCACATCTGCTTTTAGCACAGTGAAAACACTGCAAAAAGTAGTTGTGTGTCAAAGTAACAGTGCACTTGGGGTAAATATTCTGCTGCAGACTCGGGCTTAATAATTTGTTTCCCCAGCACCACTTAGGCTTCCGCAGGGATTAAATAAGGCAATATAATATTCAGTTGGCTAGCTCTGGGGAAAGGCTGTTCAGCACTGCCAGGGAAATTAAAGCAAGGGTAGGAAAGAGCCAGGGGCAGAGGCTTCTGCTCGGCCATGCTGCGAGCAGGCAGGGACGGGCGGCACACACTCCAGTTGCTAGGTAGCCTAGAGTTACAGATACGCCTCATTTGCCTGTGCAAACATACCCCGCAGGACTATATTTACAGAACGCGGCCTTTGCTTCCCATTCCTTTGAGCGATATAAAAATACTGAGAATTCTTCCTTTGGGAGCTCAGCAACAGTTGCCCTTGGGTTGCTGCTGTCACCCCTGAGACGTGGCCGTGTTTCTGAGCCGTGGTGAAGCGGGCAGCTTCAGTCGACACTCATCCACGCAACTGCTGCCTGCTCCGGTCTGAAGTTAAGGGCTAGCTACTCTCACTTCAGCTTCACTAATTCAGGAGATGATAGCTCGGTGTTAACTCTGTAAAACTGGTCTAGTCCCAAGACAACAGGATTGCCAGTTTGGGAGAGAAAACTTAACAGAATTTCGATATCTTACCAGTCTACCATCCCAACTACAAGTAGCAAAGAAAACTGCATTCGACATCTATATCAAACGGAAGTAAAGAAATGGCTTCTCTGAGGGAAGAAGGAATCAGAATTATGCACTGCCTGAGCAATATGAATTATTAAACAATGATATTTTGAGGAAACTGGGATACTAGTCATGAGCCCACAGTACACTGTGTTACTGGGGGGATCCTTCACTGGAGCAGGTCTGGAGAAGGGAGCACCACATATGACTGGAAGCAGCATACATCACTTAAACACGGTAAGGTAGCATTTGAACATTTCTTTAGTTCAAGTTGTTTTCTAACAAGCATATGAAAACATAGCACAGCAGTGCCGTAAGTGGACTCTGTATGAATTAGCTGGCTTTCAACACCAGCAAACCCTGCTAGCTACACAGTCCATCTCCACACAGCTGGCAGACACAAGCTAAAAACCTACAGAGCAGCTACAAATTATTCAATGTTCAAATCAAGGGAGGAAGACAAGCCTTTCCAGAGTGCTGTGACCTCCCCAGGACTCCCAAGTGGAAAAGAGGTGCTGGTGTATATTACCTGACCTCCCAAGAAAAGGCCACCAACTACCCTCTTCTCCTGGCAGCCCAAAGCTGTCATTCCAGAGGTATAAGTCATAGGCTTGCAAACACAGGCATGAAAGGCTGTTTAAATAAAACTCTTGTTACCACAGCAATTAACAGGTACTTACTTACTTACTGCAATTTAGAGCAGGTCTAAGGAGCAAGGATCTTTCCAATTTGACACTTGGTTTTGGCAGTGGTTGCTTTCTTAATAGCAAACAGCTAGCCCCTGACAGATGTTCTGTAGGTAAGAGATCCGTGCTTGTCTCTGCTATCCTTAGGCAGAGACAGAGAAGGTGTGGGCGAGCAGTGCATCTATTTTCAACAGTAACATCATAACAACTTGATGATAGACCATCTGATTCCAAGTTCGAAAAGAACTGGGAATCTGTGTAAAGCGCACAGATAAAATTGGATTCTTAACAGGTACAGCATTATTAGAAAGTACATTTTTGGCAGGGTGGGAATAGGCCTACAGGGCTGAGAAGGCACGGCAAGGTCTTTAGGCAGCCCTCTGAAAAATCGCTACAAGCCCAGGCACCGTGACATTTACAAAATCTGCGCTAACGTGTAATTTCCAAAGGCCATGAAGCTTCCAAATTTTTTTTGTAGGACACCAACAACTATGTGCTATTGACTCCCACTAACAAAACCGGACAGACAAAAGCTGGGAGTCACGAACATCGCTCAGCAATTGGAACAAGCCCCATGCCTGGCTCATAAACACCTCATTACAACCCACTCCCTGCCAGCCTTGAAGAGCAGACAACAGTTATGTATAGCAGCAATGAGAACGAGGGACAGTGGTACTGGCGCAGATGCAAACTTCAAGGGGAATAGAAAGAGGTCAAATTCTTCAACGGGACATATTGTCAGACGCTGGTTTTCCTCTTGGTTCCAAACCTATCCCAACCATCCTGCAGAAGGTTCTGCCAGGGTGTCCCCCCCGGGAAGGAGAAGCATTAGTCAGCCTCCCCAAAGCAGACACTATATAAAAGCATATAAGCAGTGAATATAGCCAGGCAATCTGTATGTGTCTCATCTCAGGGTTTGGCAGCGGTGACTAACTGGACTGCAGGGCTGGAACTGAAGAGTTGCAAAATGTCACTGAGCAAACAAGTTAAAACGGGAACAAGCTCCGGGGACACAGCAGCGAGGAGGAGACGCACAGAGGGGCCAGGCGCTGCATCTGCCACTGATGCTCCCACCCCAGGTTTGCAGGTACCTCCGCATGCAGAGTGCCCAATTTTCAGCCTTCAGCCAGCTTGCAGCAGCGCACTTCTCTGCCATTCAAATGCAAGGCTTGATGAACATTATTGGCGTGACTTCAGGCCCTGCTACATCAAATCAGCCATTTCTTGGCCACAGGAAGGTTTCTAATAACCCTGCCACCTCTCAAAAAAAACAGCACATTAACTAGAAGCAAACCTTGAACACTTCTCCCTGCCCCACCACAATCATATTTCAGGATAAGTAATTGTTCACGAGCGTGTGTGGTTGCTAATTCCTGGAGATATAGAAGGCATATATTTTCAAATAAAAGAATACAGCTTTTAGGACTTCAGAACAATGAAAGACAGGGGGACTGCCTGAAGTGCAGAAACTAAAAGCTTTTTCCTTCAGAACAAGAGCAGGATCGAGTAATTGTCGTTTCCAGGGAGATGGGGAACTTGAGGGATCAGAGCTCAATCTGCAGTTAAATGGATTGGAAACAACTCCTTACCAGCTGCAGAAAAAACATGGATAAAAACACACAGGAAAATCCAGAGAGAGCATTTTCCTGGCACTGCGCACATCTCCCCGTGTTCAGGAATGATGGACCGACCTTATTCAGATGATCCAGGCTTGCTATTCACAAATGCCAAGGGAGATGCATTTCCTATGTTATCCCTTTCCTTATGTACCTCCCATTCAACCTCCTTTCACAGCAAAAAACTGACAGGTATTTAAGTTTTCTCCTCTCGAGAGAGAAACCTGAAAATTGTCTCTTCACATTCCTGAAAGGCATTTCTAAGCAGACGGTGTGTGCGCGAAAAATACCTAAAAGATGATCTTAAAATACCCTCTGCAAGCTAGACAGGCCTTTGCTTTTCCACTGAGATGTTTCACAGGCGCCAAAAGACAAAAGTTTATCCTTCAACGGGATGCCAAATTCTGAGCTCCTCCCATGTAAAAAGCATATCCCATGAATTGCAAAGGATTTTCCAAAGCAACCAATACCTTTGTGAGTTCTGTAGAGGGCTGCAAATGTCACCACGAAGAAGGTGGTGGAATATTTTCCAGCATTAACCAGATGAAAGGCCCGTTTGTTATCACGGTAACGGCGCAGGCACTGGATGAATCGCAACCAAGCAGGGATGCACTGGACAACTGCTCTCACTCCGTAGGAGTAGCTGTAACAAATCTGATTATCTGCAAGAAAAAAGTTGCAGGGACAGAGTCAGTAAGTTTAAGAACTCCTATCGTCTTCCTTTCTGTGAGAGTGTATGACTTCACAGCAATTCCCCATCAACGTCTTATACTTGGGCACACACGCGTATCCAGAAAAATGAGAAGCTCATCACCAGGAAGTACCCTGAAGCCCTTCACTACTCCGTCTCGGAGGTATTCAGGTGACATCGCATCAGTAACACATCCCGGCAGATCACCATCTAACTCTTTTACTGCTGCCAGTATAATTAACACGCAAGAAAATTAGAAATAATCTATTTTTAAATTTATTTTGAGCTGTTGGCAGTACTGTGAATAATCAGATTAAGGATGGACTTTCAAAAGGCCTTAGATGCTGAATTTTTGTGCATAAATGGAGAGCATTTCCAAAGTCCGCAGGACAGCTCAAAAAGGCTACTTTGCCTAAGATGTCCGTGACCCATTTTTCTTGTATATTGTAATAGGAAAAACATATTTCAGTATGTGTTAGGGGGTATTTTGTTCTTTAAAAAAAAAAAGAAAAGAAAAAAAAGCAAAAATGCACGTAAAGCCAGGGCATAGCCCTGGCTTCAACAACTGGGGTAAGAGGCAGCTACACCAACATGACATTGTGTCACACCCCTGATGTTTGAAAGCTGCCTTTTTATTGAGGAAAGACCAGGAAAACCCTGGCTTTGCCTGGAACCTCCAAGCATGCCGAATTCTTATCCTTATGTTGTCTCACTCAGCACATCTAAACCAAACACCCCAATGACTAACAAACATGTTTCTTATTCAGACTAACGGAGACAAGTTATTAGCTGATATTTATCCCAAAGCACTGCACTATCATTCCACTGTTTGGATTGGAAAAGGACAAGTTTTTATCCACTCCGTTGCTTTATTTATTTTTTATTTTTAATAAATAAATATATAGTTACTTGCAACACTGTCTTACAAGGAAGAGCAAGATCAAACAGATTGGAGAAAGAAAGTGAACATTGGTGCTTATTGACGCATGCTGCAATTCTTTCAGCAAGTGTCAAAACCATGAGACAACATGATTTGCCAGCAGTCACCGCTTAAAACGGAAAGACAATAGCCTGATCCAGGAGGAGACAGGTACTATTTTGCCACTGGGAAGGCCAAAGTCAAAACTCACGTGCCAACTCTGCGACCCTTCTGGCTAAAAAGGAGCGAAGAGGCAGAGCACGCACAGCCCTGGTGTCACAGCATCAACTCTAATTGAATAAGGGGTGGCACTACCAAGCTCTGCAGAAGTTTCTTCACCCTCTCTTGCTTTAGGGTACTGTGACAGAGCCTGCAAGAAGCAGGCTACAGCACAGAAAATTGTGGTTACCAAGCTCATGCAACTAATTTTCATGCTGAGCCACAGGAACAGGCTAAAAGCAAAACCCAATATGAAATAAAACAATAATGCCAGGAAAATCGATTTCTCTTTCCAATCAAGAAGTCTAAATAGTTTGATGAATATACAAGTCAGGCCAAACGACTGGATTAGGAAATGAACACTGACGTGAAATTCCATTTCTCTGGATGGAAGTAAGAAAGGGCAGGATCTTTCTAATGCTGCATTTACAAGAAATGCCAATTATTTTAGTTCCCTATGTCATTGGTAGCCCTCTTCAAAACAGATAGATGATTATGAAGTTTCCTTGCTCAGTGTTTTTTAGGTCATTTTGACCACGTTTTCATGGGTCATCAGCATTACTCTACCTGTATTTGCCAGAAGTCCAGCATTGTCCTCCCACTGAACCTCAAAGCTGTAGAAGCAGATCATGTATTCCAGATCCATGAGTATCACGACCAGGCTGTTGAGCTGATCAGCCAGCCAGAAATCTGCGAAGCCTACCTTGTGGAAGGGAGCAGTGAACACTCGAAACTGTCAGGAAAACAAAACAAAAAAAAGGAATAACTCATGACATAGTGTCAAAGACATCTAAATGCAGTGGCAGGACATTACAGCATTGAACTAATATGGAAATAACAGAAACGCTTGAAGATTTATTGCTGACCTTTTGCTCCTGCTGGCAAAAAAAAAAGATAACTGTCTCCTCACTTTTAGTACAAATAACATTCCTGCTTTCCTCCTCCTTTATGCAACTATTCGTGTTCCTCCCCCACCTTTTTGCTTTTTTACTGGCAGAAGAGCCCAGTCTCCTCCAACCAAGCTCTTTCCCAGAAACTCCCAGTCTTCAGAAAGAGCTCTACACAGCTCCGTTTCTCCCATTGCTCCTCATTTTGATCAGCGTTTTCTTTCAGGCATTTACGTCTTGTCTATTGACATCTTCCACACTTACCTTCTCCCTCACACTTAATGTCACTTAGATCATAGACCCTCAGCATGGCCATTAGTCTGATCCTGGCTCGGTTTACTTAACACATTAACTGTTCTTTGGTGTTAGAAGTTGTAATAGTGAAGACTGTTACTGCTGATCTCCCAGGCCCTCGCCCTTAACACGCGAAGAGTTAAAGAAAGGGCAGAGGAAATCCTATTGACTGTCAATTAGACTCCCTCTCAATCCCAGTCCACTTTCCCTCTAAGCCTTAACAGCAGTTTTGCTACTTTCAAACCAGACAGTTTTCATGGTCCATTACCTTTGATTACAACTCCCTCTGCCCGGTTAGTTATAGGTACTAACAGCCAATTTCTCAAAGAGACAGCACCAGCACCATCCCATAGTTCAGAGATTTATGAACCTTTAAATTAATGCAAGCACAGGCTAACACTGATCTTTTATATTGCTCTCCTTATTAACCTGAAGGGTACGCAGTTACAGAAACCCGGGAAAGGACTGACACCTTCCCATCAGCTTGTAATGCCAATTTAAGGCTCTGGTCCTAAATTTCAAAGCCAAATAGGGGATTAAGACTCAGTGTCATTAAACAGCAGATATGTACCTTGACCCAGAAAGCACTGTGCTCACATAGGACAGCACCTCTTACAAAGCCTCCAACAGGGCCAGCCATTCGGGAGGTCTGTCCTCAGCCAAAGCACAGCTTCTGCAGAGCTCTGAGAAGCAACACCAGCATTCCTTTTCAGAAGGTCCTTCCTCCGTTTTACCAACACTCCCTGATAGTATCTTTACTTGTTTCATCACAGACCCTTTTTTCCAGAAACAAAGACTAACTAAAACAAAAGAAACATCAAAACAGCTTTACAGATAGATCTCCCTGAAAAAAGAAGAGATTAATAAAATCCATGTTGTTATTTAATTTAAGGAGAGACACTTTAAGCACCGCCAGATGACAGCATAAAACTTTTAAGAGAGAAGAAGCTTCCCACCTAAATGTTACAGCAGATGAGGAGCCAGAAGATAGGCCCACGACCTAGTTAAGGCACTGCTATCTCAGTCAACTATCCTCAAGAACGTGAGCTGCCGTTTGAGCCCCCCTAACCCCGCGCGTCAGGCACCGTGGTTTCCAACTGCTGCCGCCCACTGCCCAGGCACAGCTGGAGTCACAGCCCAGCTACCCGCGGGTGCTGGCTGCGGAGGGCACTGCCTGCTGGCAGGTACCACAGGCAGCTCCTCACTTCCCAGCTGAGAAGTGTCTGCAACATCCTCCGGTGAAGACGGACCGCAAGAATGAAGTCATAAAATACCAAAAGCTGGAGTTGAACCTCAGTTTCAAGTAATCGGTTGCAATTATATATCAACAGTTCCACAACCCAAGCACAGACTTTCTGGTGCTGATCACTGCAGTTTTAATAAGCGCTGAGACAGAAGATATTTGAGCTGGAGCTAAACACTTCCTAGATTTTCACCTCTCACAGACAGGCTCCACGCAGTTGTTTCGCCATTTCGGCGCCCTGCAGAGAGCGTGGGCATGCAGACGCTGTGCTATCCCCTGTGCTCGGATCTGATTCCTCCCGGCGAGCTGCTCTCCTCTGCCTACACAAGCGCACTCGTGGGCTTCTCATCCGGCACCAAAGGGGCAAAGAAGGACACCACTTAGGTGAGAAAGAAGAGCCTGGCATGGGAATGAAACCTACTACAGGCTAAATAACTTTTTCATGCAGAGGAAGATGAATTCAGGTGCAACTTGCAGTCCCTCAGGGATTATCAAAAGAGATCCCACTCGTGAGTACCAACAAGCAGTTGGTGATGATCACAGGTGGATGCAGTAAGCCTCCTAGATCCATCAGGAAATGCTAAACCACACTGAACTCTGCTCCTGATTTGGTTCTAGAAGAACTGAAGGTACCAGTAATGCTCTGCTACACTGGTATATCAGACTTCATTTTGGCTGGAAATGAAACATATCAAGCATGCGAAGAAAAATGCTCACCAAACCAAAATTTGTGTGAACAGCACAGTTCTAAGAATTGCGCTATTTAAACCTCCTTTCACCCAGATAGCTGCTGGCGACTGCAAGGAGAAATAAAATACACCCAGCCGGCCAATTACATACAATACAAATGAGAAAAGCCTAGCAGCTACTCTTTATGTGGTTTGTCTGGCCTCTTTTTTCCCCTTCCCCCTTCCGAATAACACAAAGTCAGATGTAGCGCGTCATTTTCCACCACTAAGGCGATCTTGCATTTTGATGAAGCTTTTTTCCTCAGGAGACCTTGGGATGAATTGGCCCGTGTACACTTGAAGATACGTTCTGTATCGCAGACTGCGGCGTAGTCTAGAGATAGCTGCGATAGTGCAGGTACTGGAAACTAAGAGCTCTGTGAAGACTAAGAATCTTACCCTGTTAAAACATTACGGTAAACTAGCACAGATCTTGCTCACATGGTTAGAACACTTCCAGCACTTCCCCTAGCACCAAAGGACAGCAGTAAGACTAATGAGGCTTGGGACTAAAGGTACATCTATGAGAGATGGCTGAGTGCTGGAAGGCAGAAAATGAAGAAACTGAAATAGTAGTAAGCTAGCAAATCAAATAACAGGGGTAAAGGCACAGATGTTAACTAGCTGCGTGCATACCTGCACGCACACGCTTGAAGCATGATTCTGCATTTCATCTTTGTCATGTTCCAGATAAAGTTAATTGTTTTAATTGGCATTAAAATGATTCTACGAATAACATCAGCCAGCCAAACCCTCTTCTGCCTGATGCTCTCAGAACAGTTCCAGCAAGAGTAAGGTATCAAGGGAACCATCTCAATTAAAGTCAATATAAAAGGGCATACAGGGTGGGGACGAACACGTGAAACAGCCATTTAGAAAGAAACCGATGAGCCATCCGACAAGTTTGAAAACTGTTCTTTCGGAGCTCCCACCTATAGCTGGACACTGAAGCAGCACGCATATTTACATTCAGTTTACCAGATTTATTTTACCAGGAAATTTGCTGGGTCAAAAACAGTTCTGCTTAAGACCACAAAAAGACTTGCTGAACCCCCTTTCCCCATGAACATAACTTCCTAAGCAGTAACCTTTGCAAAGGTTCTCTCTCCATCAGTCAACCCTCTCAATGTTGGCACCCTCCCAGTTTGGGCTCAGGAGCATCCATGGAGCCTTGCCTTAGAGCACTGTAACCTTAACCAAACTGTTTCGCTACATTCAGGGACAAACAAGCAAAGATATCCGAGTGTTTCTGTATGTGCAAAAGTATATATACAGTTGTCTATAGGAAGATTAACAAGTAGCTACCTGCAATGCAAAGATAATGATAGACTGGTACAGACAAGCAGAAGTTCCTTCCGTAGACTCATGCTCAACCACCATTTGCAGTCAATACCTTATCGGGTCTGCTCTATGAATACACAGCGGTACAAGCATCCCTGTTCACTAAGGATTAGTGACGCTTGTATATACTTAACTGCTACTGCTCAGCTACAGCATTTTAAAAAATTTATTTATTTAAATCAGGTTTGAGACTTACCAATAGTTTCAGCAGCCAGAAACGGGACTTGTAATATAAGGTTTTGGTAGGGTTGATGAGAAAAAGCAACATGAAGCCGTACAAGATGAGTGGATTCACCTGCATAGGGATGTAGGTGAATTTACCATATATACATGCCAGCAGGCTCAGGCACCACAAAACCCCCAGGAAACCAGCAATCTACAGAAAGAGAGAAAAAACACATAGATACATTATGAAAATATAGCCCCGAAACCCACAATGAATTCTCATTATAAGAAAAGGCAGAGCAGTGCTCAATCCTGTAATCTAATCAGACTTCAGCAACTTCCTTTTCTAATTGTGTTAGAACTCTTTGCCAGGAAACAGTGCAGGATTTATCCTCCTGATACACCGCACAGCTCAACCACTCCTAGTCTGTTCCATTTACCTCAAAGAGATGTTGATGGGACAAGTTGCTGCGGGGATTGAGTTCGAAGATGAGGACGTGATTCACTCCAGCCTGTCTCCAGCCATAGGTATTGATACCCAGGAGAAAGAGGAATTCTATCAGCAGAAAGCCACCTCGATAGATTCTCACCAGTGGCCACACATTTGGTCCATCTATAAAAGCCACACCTGGCAAAGACAAAAATGAAACGACTTTAGTGATAGCACAGGTCAAGTCACAAAGCAAAGCTGCGCTCCACTGCTTTACGCTGGCTCTCAGATGCTCGGCTGTACCCCGTGAAAACAGGGTACGCTCGTACACACCTGTGTATTGCAGCAAGCGAAAGACTTTTTGCCTAGCCTGTCAAGAGGATTTAGGAGTATTCTGGGGAAAATTCACTCTCCAGCTGGTGTGGTCGGGTCATTAGCAGCATCGCAAGTCCCCTGTCTCACACTACAGGCACAAGGGACAGCACTAGCATAAATTGTGACTATATGCACTTAAATGTTCTGGTTTAATGGAGATGAAATCCCAACAGACAGATACACAAATACTTCAGCTCCCCACAAAACCAAGAGGCACCATTTACAGCATTTTAAACAATGCTAAACTGTGCCTAATCACTGAACTCAATACAACTGTAATGTAATACATATTCATAACTAGCAACATCATTTCTAGCCGCACCCAAACAGAAAACCCAACATAAGGCAGCAATACCGGAAAGCCTGTTGCTTCCTTTGTTCAGTCTTTAGGGTTTTGGAATCAAATTTGCTTCATTTCAAACAACGAGCAGCCTTATACAGCAGCAGCTTTCTCTAGCACAAGCCCTTTTGCAAAATACTATCCCCTGGTTGCCTGATAAGGGTTTTATGAGAAAGGCACAAATAAAATACAGTTTGAATCCTCAGTTTCAGCTTCATGGGGTGTTTCTCACCCACATGCTTTTTAAGAGGGGAAAAAAGAACATGCAGTTTTACAGAATCAATGCCTGAGAATTTATTCTCACAAACCCTCCTGTCTAAATTACAGCCCCAAGTTTTTCAAACTTTTCTGCAGAGAAAGCGTATCTCTAAGAAGTTTCATGAGTTCAGCATCTGTACTTTATATCACATGGAATTATGAAAGAACACTGCAAGGAACAATGACTCAAGAACTGTTGCTTTGAATTTAAAACTTAGAGAGAACATTGGATTCAGGCAAAAGAGTCAAATTCTGGACAGAAATGACAGACACCCTGAAGAAGCTAAAAGAAATTAGTCTTAAATACGGAACTGCAAAAGCACACAAATCTTAATCTGAAATGCCTGCAGACAAAACCAAGGGAGGTGCTTCTAAACAGGACAGAGTAGCCCCAAAAATATTGAATAAGAAATAACCAGAGAGAATAGGACAGATGTGCTGTGTGTTATTCAAGACAGAACACCCAGACAAAGGTTTATCCTGAAGTGAACACAGTTCAATATGACAGTATAGCATGTGACTTCCATAGCTAATGCCCACTAATCTTATTTCTGGACTCTCAGGGTGGTAGAGGACTCTAATTGCAGTGTGGAACAGCAGCTGGCTCTGGAGAAAAAGCAGATACTGAACACTACAAGCAGCTGAGATACTAACACACAGACGCTAAGAGTGTTTCTGTATATTCTCTCCTCTGATACCAAGACCCTATCTAGTTTAGCTTCTGCAGCGTAAAGGCTAGATTTGATTCCCTTTTCATGCCTCCTAACTGAACCATTTTCTTCACTACAGCCAGTTTGACTGAAGACCCTCAAAAACCCCGCTTGCAGGGAAGTACCCAGCAAAGGTGTACAAGGTCTCAAACTGGCACAACCCAGTCCAGGGCTGTGTACTACAGCCCCAAGGCAGAGATTTTCCATTCACATGCTATTTCCACTTAAACCCAATACAAGTGAAGTCACCTAGAGTCAGCAGGTATGTGACACTTGATCAGCTCATCTGTTCAGCAAGTGCAGGCTCTGAACAAGGCACTCAGAGAGGAAGATGTCATCCCTGGTGACAAGCCCAACGGCATCGCAGCCTAATTCTCTAACAAGAGACAGGGCTGCAGCAAGAGTCTTGAGATTTTGCATGAAATCTTATGGGTTCCTGGTTAATAGGACGCATGCCCATTTCCATCAACTTTCAACCTCGATTACACACTGGCTTGGCACCTAGGAAAGCTGATACAGAAACAGTGAGGCCTCAAAATTCATACTCTTCAGGGTGACACCTTCCTGGGACCCACCTGTAGCCTTTGCAGCCTTTAACGGACCCCAAATTATTATGAACTCATCTCTGTAAAATGCTGCTGTTCTAGTTTTAAAAATCAGGCAACAGAGAAGCCGTTTACTATTAGAAGTCGTGTTCTAATACTGTTTCACAGATTCTACACAAAGAACACCAAAATCCTATCTAAGTCAATCAAATAATAAAAACATTTGGCAAAAGTAGCATAGAGGTTAGCAAAGTAATATCCAATTAAAAACAAACACTTTGCAGTTAGAATACAGTTTTTGTCCAATATCTGAAGTAACGTACAGATATCAGATCATGTCTGCTGATACAAACATACCTATTATTCTCACTAGTTTAGTAACATCTGCTTTAGAGATTTAATCATTTTTATGAATTCATTCTCACAACTGTTTCACTTTTTCATTCTTAATACTCAGAGATAAAGCAAGCACAACTGGCTTCAATCGTATTTGCATCTCACACAGAGATCAAGCATGTAAGTTACAGGAAAAAAAAAAGATATGTTGAATACAGAACAGCTTCTACACATTAAACAGCCCCTTCACACATATGGGTCAACTTTCCGCCTCTACTAGAGCAAGACCAAATGGGAAGCATGGCAAACAGCTTCTCAGAAAAATTTTATCCCAAGAGATGACTGGATCCAACTACAGAATCATCTGATTAAAAATTCTTTTAAGACAAAATCACAGACACGGGCTTTCCCTAATGCAAGAGCTCGTATGTTGATTTGTTAAGCCTTTCCCTTTGTGCTGCTTAAGCAAGTTACAACACTACTGAGATCACACACACAATTAATACAGCCGCTTGTGATTAAGTACTGCATCTGAATCTACAGTACTAACATGTCTTTTGTTCTAATCAGAGTCCAAACTCAGAAGGTACAAAGCAGAATAAAACTAAGGCCTGAGATACGCAATAATTTATTGTAGCTCTTAAACAACCTTGCCAAAATCTACCAACAAGAAATGTTCAATTACTTCCATTAATAGGCACCAGGCATTGAAATCCTAGAAATTTCTACATTAAAATCTCCCGACTGGTAAGGTGTTCACATGGCTCTAAGTCTGATCTCATTCTCTGTACGGAATCAGTACCAAGCAAAACTGAAGTTCTACAAGCACCTTGCAAGGTGAGCAAGGGCTGTGTGATCACAGGACAATAACAAAAATCTGTCTTTATACATGGATATTGCACCTCCAGAATAGCCCTCCAAGAATAAGGAGGAAACCAGGAGAATAAACCATAATACATTCAAAGCCCAAAATCTGTGTATGTAACAGGAGAAACCCCACAACCTGCTACTGAGCAGAACTAACAATTCACAACAGTGTGATCTGACCCAGGCTGATTTAACCCAGAACATCCTGACCAGGCCAGTTCAGATCCAGGCCCTCACTAAGTGACAAGAGCTTATCCAAACCAAGGTATGGCAGACAGCCGGGTCCAGCTGAGGATACCCACCTGAAAGTATGACAGTGACGTTCAGTGCAATGAACAACCCACAGAACAATCCAACCCTGAATGTAGTCCAGGCTGGTACAGGCTGTGAACAAAGCAATGGTGGAGTTAAGGAGGAGTAAATAGGTTATCAGCAAAGTCAGATTAATTTGCAGAGTAAATTTAAAATCAGGGATACGATGTTCTGATCTCTGATTGCACTCTTGTTCTTCAAGTGAGGCTTTTTTTAAACTGAAAATCCTGCATAACATTCTTGCCTATGTTGTTGCTGTGTTGAAACAGAGCTTGGGCATCTCAATGTCCTTTGAAAAATATTCCAGACTACACAAACACTATGTATATGTTATTATTACCACAAATGTCCTTTTACTATTTATCTCATCCCTTTATTGCCTTGTCTGCATGCATTAGGAACAGTAAGCAAGTTATTTCCAAATCTTCTGGAAGCAAAGCAGATTATGTGACCATGCCTCCCTTGCAATTTGCAGAGCACGCTCACATCAATTATCTGCGCTATTTTGTTCAAATGTTGAATCTAATTTGGCACCTTGACAAAGCTAGAGAAGCAGCTTAAATATATTACTCTATCTCTCACCTGAGCTGCTCCTAAGGGTGGAACACGCAAACGTTTCATAGCCTTCTGTCTGTCTCCATCTTCTAACTCATTGGTCACCACTTCCTAAGGAAATAAAGATAGACATCACAGAAGTTCATTCTAACAATAAGCACACGGTCCTGCACTGAAACACACACACACACACATAAATAGCGGTTGATTGCCAAGCTACATTTGAGCCCTGGCCCAATACTCTTCTAATACACAGTAACAAAGATGCGAAAAGCTCACCGCGCTGCATCAAGCTATTACACAATACAAGCTAACCCTGTGTGAGCTTTTCAGAGTGAAAAGTTACCAGCTGAAGAGAACATACCCAAATGTATGAAAGCAGTGCCAGAAATCAGTGGCATTTCAAATTTTATTAATAGTTGCCTTGGTAGTGAAATCAGGCTAGAGAGAGAGCAAAGCATTATAGAAATCAGTAGCGAACAAGAAAATATTGCTTTCTAGTTAAAAGAGGAACAGTTACGAGACTAGCAGCGTCTTTACCTCTGTTTCTGAGATAAGCTGGTTGATCTTCTTGCAGGTGTAGAAGGGTGCCACCTCCACCTCAGCCACCCGCCATTCTGCCCCCCGCGCTGTCTCCAGGTTCTTGTCATGCTTCTTTAAAATCTTGCGGAAGCCGGTGAAGTTCAGGTTCTGCAGATGAGGGAAAACAGTTACTGGCTTTTAACCTCAGTCAGCTCCCAAGAAAGTTAAATGGTTATATTTCCAGTGCGAGCAAAAAAGGAATAGTTAATAAGAAGAATCAAAAGTATTGCACGTATTGTCAGGAAGTTTTTGAGTTATTACTTCATTAGAAGTAATATATATCCCTTGCAAATAACAGAAAAAATGTGGGACTCAAGGGCATAAAAAGAGCTAACTTATTTGCAGGGAACCAACTAAACCTCATATTCCCTGAAAAGCCAAATCACTGCCACTTTCCTCCTCAATGCAGGAAGCGACGACATTCCTGATGAAACCTCACTGAAGATAAATAACCTTTGGACACACTCAAAACATGCATGCTTAAAGTTATTGCAAGACATGCTCCCTCTGTCTGGGTACACCTTACTGCATGTCTCAGGTACTGCAACTCAGCAACTGGTCTCTGGATTAGCAGTAGTTGTAATGAGCTCTTAACAAAAATATAAAGCTGGAGAAAGGCTGTTTTGTCCCAACTCCCACAGTCACTGCCAATCCTTCAAGGTGTTTTCCCTTCTGAAACTAGGCTACTGATTTCCTGTTTCTTTAAACTTTACATTGGTCTCAAATCAACTTCTCCAGATAAGTGCATTATAGAAGGAAAATCCTTGTACAACAGAAAACTTGTGAAAGTTTTAAATGCTGCAGATTAAATCCAGCCAAGCACAACCCCAGAACAGCATCCTTTTCCACAGAGCACATTGCACAATGACCGCAAAACTAGTTTAGGCTTGCAGATGTGGGAGATGTAACTCTCCGGTCTGTTGAGATAAGCACACAGTGCTGCATTAAAACATGAAATAACGGTTGATTTCCAAGTTATATGTGAGGCCTGACCCAACACCCTGCTAATGCACAGAAACTAAGATGGGCAAAGCTCATCACACTGCAGGCAATTGCTGTGACAAGATGCATTTGAAATCCTGCATTTCATTATACAGAAAACACCACTCAAAAGACTCAACGTTTCATTCAAGCAACAGCAGGAACACAGACAGACCATGGCAGGATTCACTTCTGAAAAAGCTTAGAAAGTAGCTTGGAAGGAAAAACAGAGAAAACGGCAAAATCCAGTGCCCTGGGGAGAGGCGCCAACTACTCAGTGAAATTATTTTCAATCTAATTATGCTTAGAGTGATTTAATACCAGACCCCTACCGTTTAGGTGGGGAAATGAGGCTAGGGAGACAGGAGCAGGAAGCCAATACATTAACGATCTGCATTATTGCAGACAAGAGACTTTAATTACTTTCTATTGGAAAAGCCAGCATTTCACCCCAGGGAGAGCAGATCACTGTTTCAGAAATTTGAAGTTCAAAAGATGCAACAAAATGATGATTTTGGTCAGAGATTTTTCTGTAGCCTGAACTAGCATCACTTATCTGCCACGTGTGCAATCGCAGGCTAACTCTGGTGTGCCTTGGCAGGTCGGCCACAGTTACACCAGACACCCTAGAACCTCTCCAGTGGCGTTCCATCCTCTGGCTGCAAAAATTCAGCAACCCTACAGCGCATGATAAAAACCCCGTTGGTTACCGTGGTACTTCTGACAAGAAACACGCAGTGATGAAACTGTGAAACAGAACAGTCAAACACCATTTATGCAGTCAGAAGTTTTGTATTTCTTGCTATTCACGATGCTTTTATTTGGCATGGGGCTTTCTCCAAGCCTGACTTCCATTTCTGCTGGATACTAATCAAGTCCATTGAAGTGAATCAACTAATGGTATGTTTTGTCATTAAAGGTAAAAAAAACCCAAACAGCGCAACTTATGCAAGATCAAGTAGGTTCAAACAGTGGACTCAAAAATCTTTGCTCATATACAAGTGTATCGGGAAACACACCAGCAAGGCAAATGCACAGCAGCTCAATAAGACTGATTCATCCTCCATTATTTGCCCCACGAGTGTACTATATTATATATAAGTGTATACTGTATACTTAATTTCTGAAGATTTATATGTTCTAAAGCACAGTATTTCAAATAAAATAGATTTATTTATATATGTACATTCTCTAAAATTATATATTACTGTTAACAATAAGTTGATTTTATCAGAAGTTTAATCATTGGTAAGTTAAGAAAGTAACAGCTGCCCTGGAGACAAGTTACCATTTTGCTTGATGTTTGGTTTGTGTACCTTAGGAATGAACACATGCAACTTTAGCTCTTGCTTCAGTCCTAACAGACTGAGGAATTTGCTGGTGACTTCACTTTATCTCCTATACGAAGGCCTCTGCTATGTCATCTCCCCACCAGGCTACTGTTTTCCCTCTCCGAAACTGCAAGACCTTGAATACTCCTAGTCTTAATCACTTCTGAGCTTAGAATGTAAGAGTAGTACTCTGGAATTGGGTTTAGTTTTGTTTTAGTACTTGTATTCCTTGTCCTCAACTTCAAAACCAATTTGAACTATAATTTTTCTCATTCTCTCTTTGAAGTTATGTTGTAGAAAGAAGCTCTGCTCCTTTTGGAAACTGTGAAAGCTATCAAATCCAGATGGGGTTTTACATCAATATTTAGTATACATACAAAGAACCTGGGTTCGTTGTAGCAAAAAGCAAAACCGTAAGCGTGCAAGATGCCTTTCTTCACTGATGAAAAGTAGGAAGAGGTTTTTCAAAGGAATGACCTATGTCATCCCTTGTTTAAATTCTTCATCAAGCCTCAGAAGTAAATACCAACAGTAAAAGCTTTCTGTTTTTTAAAAGAGTGAAGAAATCACAGTATGTATTAGTGCATCACTCCATACCTGAAAAGCAAAGGCTACTCTATCTTTCCCAGGATTTTGAACTAGACACTATCTCTAGTAGTTAAAGGGCTTTCTTGAGAAAGCCATAAATAGTTTCTGCAACTATAAAGCCTGTGTTCAGGGGTGTCTATTCAACCAATGAAACTAAGTCATTATTATGTTCGTAAGAGGTGGTCTGAACACATCCCCAAAGGCAGGCTGATGCTTTTTCCAATACAAGTCGGATTAAGATTTTCCAACCTAGAAACCCAGTATTAAAGCAAGGTAATTCCAGTTGAGGCATCTGGAGTGAGTAAGTGTTGGCAGCTTACGCACATGTGCTCAAGGACACAACATCATTTTAGGAGAGGTACAAATACTCAGAATTTTGGAAAAATTACGTTTTGTCCATACTGCAGAGTAGTATTCAAGTAATTCTTATAGTGAATTTTGCTTAGTAAAATTTTCCAGTACAACGCTGGTAAAGATCTAAATACAGAGGTAGCGAATTTAAGATCAAACATTCTTGTTTAATAAGCTAAAAACCCCACAATAAGACACTTAAAAGCATTTGCGAGTATTTAACCCCAAAAGAGCTAGCCTAGCAAAAAAAGATCTTAACAGTTTCAGGTTTTTGTTTCAAGATTTTTGGAATGAAATCAGCGCCTGCAATATTTACCGTGCCCTTTCACGCCAGAAATCCAAGTACAACTAACGATTTGTTTTTTCATACTTCAAGGCAAATGAGCCTGTATCCTACAGAATTAAAAACATTTTTTTTAAAATGGATGTTTTAACAAGAAATTCTGATATAGCAAGGTCACAGTCACTACCATGGTAACGCCAAGACGAAACAGTACTTTAGTATTTCAAGTTTCATTACAAATATTAGATAAAAGAGCTGCTTCCCCAGCTTGCCAGCTCCAGCCCCGCACAGAACAACACACTACAGAAGAAGGAGGCCCCGATGTGACTGTGTCCTGACCATGCCTGGGCCAAGGGCGCTGGGACCAGCCAGCCCAGAAAAGGAAGAAGGTCCTTCTGCAGGTCAGCTTACCATTTCTACCTCAACAAAAAGCAACAAGATGTACACTAGCTGCTAAGCATCTGCCTTTTCTTTAAAAATAAAATAAA
>VZTV01044421.1:172-13040 GCA_013400875.1 Anhinga rufa | reverse complement strand
CCCCCAGTGCCAGCACCTGGGCAGAGACACCCAATACAATTAATATTATAAGACCAGATTTTTAGTGTAAGTCTCTGGAGAGATCCTGATTTATCTCAGCTAAGGATTTGTCATGGTCTATATAGATGTATTTATTTGTCTTTACTAAAGGCCTGGTTTTGTGCTCAGTTGTATCACTGGAGAAATCCTTATTATTTCCAAAATCCTTTGTGTCAGCTCTGAAGAAGCAGGCTGTGTTCTGTTTTCTTGCACCACAATTACTTTCAGTGATATTGCTCATCTCTCTTAAAAGAAAATGCCCTTTAAGAAAATTCCCATATGGGTCAAAAACCGTCATCTGTTTATATCATATGCCAAGTCGTATAACATGACAAATCATAGTATGTCTGGAAAAAATGTTGCTTCACTGCCTGTACCTTAGAGATGTTTAGGACTGATTTGATTGCAACAGTGCATATACAACTGTTATAAAAAATACTTTTCTTTCATGGACCAGAAGGAGTTTTGAATGTCACAACATTTATCTGATACACGCACACACCATCCCTGTGTTCCTCTGTTGCACTAGGGGACTCCTTTGTCCACTTCAGGTCTTTTTCAGATGGCTTCATCTTAAGTTATCACTGTCACTCTGACTTTAAAAACAGCTCTCCAAACAGAAGGCAGTTGTCCCCTCCTGCAGGACGTTCTCCTATGGACTTCGCCCAAGGTCACACTCATGCAGGCATCTGCTTAGAAGCAGAAGTTCCCCACTTCTGTGCAAGTGTCTGACGTTTCCCTGACAGTTGACATGCAGGGCAAACATGGAGAAGTGGTTATTCCGCCTAGCAGGCATGCAGTGCATAGTTATTTGGCTCATGGTGAAGCAGGGCTGCCACTCGTGCAACTCTGCCTCAGCAAGCAGCTGTCAATGGGTCTCTCCACCACACTGCTGCCTTTAAGTGTTTCTCTGAGCCAGCTGACTCAGTTTGAGGCCAGCAATAAGATTGTCAGCAGAAACAAACCCTCTGCTAGAAGACAACAAAGAATATTGTTGAATTAGAAAATATGACAAACATGAGAATTTGACCTTTGCACCTGCTTGCCTCTCACATTGATGACAGTGAGAGGTTTCCATTGCAGTCACTACCTGTTATCCTGAAAAGCAGGTTCGTTCACCCAGTGTGCAAAATGCCAAACTACACTGTCCAATTAATTTTTGCACAAAGATGAGTGCTAGGTGGCAACTCCACAAAGCCACCACACCACACCAAGAAACTACAAAGTATTTATGCAGTTAAATGTGTCAGTCACAGCTAATGTTCACACCCCTCAGCTAATAATTGGATAATATCTCTCTCATTCCAGCTTAAAGATACGGCTCCCTCTACATTTACCATGCATGCTCAGAGAGTAAGGGGCTTATTTGAGTAGAGGGTTTTCTGGTCTATGGGCCTGAATTTTAGTTTATAATGAAGATAATTCACCTAAAGGACACTTAGTTTTAGTTCTTATCAACATCCCAATTAGATGTTCTCTTTGACTATGCACCTTCTCACCCAGTTCTCAGCATCTTCTGAGGCAGGATGTTCCCTTCTCAGTCTCTCAGCTCTCAAGGATATAGTCCTAAAACAAATGCTTCCCTATCTCTCAGCTCTCTTCTCTGGCTGCCAAATTATGTTTTGCAAGGCTCATACGGTTCATTGTTATTACTTAGAAGAAAATTCTATTTTCACACCCACCCAGGTAACCTGCTGGGTAGAGGGGTTCATCAGGAAAGCCTGAGCATCTTACCTGTGCTAGTGCTTCTTGAAGTGGGAAAAGGCTTTGATGTAAGACAAAAATAAAAGACTTTTTGCATTTGTAGAATGATGCTAAGTGCAAACCCAAGTCATTTGACATTTGAGGAATGTAGATTTTTAAGAAAATTCTGTGACAAATTTGCTAGAAACATGTGTATGAATGTCTCGGAGAAGGTCTAGGCAGACATTTCATCACAGTTGCAAATAGTAGAGCTTCTCATTATCACTTATACTTTCACTGTCTTTTATAATTGTTTGGATTCAGTGAGGTGTTACATTGGTGTACATCCCTACTTTTCCAATTAACAAAGTTAAAAAACTTACATATGTGTGTATTATTATTAAGATACTTCTTGTTAATTAAAACTTGAAAGTGAAAGTTGGTTTTGCTTCCTTCTTCCCACATTTTTTAGCAAAAATGGCAAAAAGGGAACATATAATATTTTTTCCTTTGTTTTGCATTGAGTTTTATAATGCTCGAGTTACAAATTTTTCAAATAGATTTGATATTTCACTTTCTCTTTCATCCATTTATTTTCTTTAGTCTTTTTTATGTCTTTCTTTTAGGGACCAAAAAGTAAACGAATAAACAAAGAAGGAAAGGTGAAAATGGAAGAAAAAAATTAATATAAGTGAGAAGTAAGCACAGAAATAAATAAAAACATTCAAAATAGTACAGATAAAATACATTTTTGAGAAATATGATAATATACATATACATAACATATTTCAAATTTGGGTTCTTTGAACTAAGTGTACAAAGACATTCTGTACAGAGATGCTAAATACACCTAACACTGATGTGAGTATACACAGTTACAGTGGTCGTGTTACCTTCTAAGAGTATTTTTAGATTGCTTCGTTAATGCCTCAGCATGTAACACAATTAAAATTAATAGATGATCTTTAATTGGTGTTCATAGGCACCCAGGTGAGCTAGTAGTTACGTTAATATTGAAGGTTATTTTCCTGCTTTGTATATATGCTTGATTTAAAAAAAAAAGGATCAAGTGTTCAAGGTGTGGATGAATAGTTGCTACTTCAAATGCATGACTTTGCCTACACCCTATCATGTCCATTTAATAAATCAAGTGGGGGAATCCTTTGTATTAAGATTTCATGCATAGCATAAGCTATTAAATACATCTACAGTTTGTTAGAACACATCCTCCAAACAGTTACTATATATAACCTGTACTACACAACACTGAAATGCTGTTCTCTGTTGCAGCATTCCAACCCCATTAATGAGCTTTTTTTGGGTGGAAGGGTGTAGTTTTCAAACATGAGCAGAGTGACAAATGGAACTTTGGGGATTGCACGTACATAACTGAAGTATCTTGTGCACATAAACTAGCCCCCCTATGCCCTATTCACTTCCATAGCTGCAAGGAACATGGGGCATAGGTTAGAAGAGAGAGAAGAGGGAGTGCAAATGCTGTTATTACTTTCATAGTCCCAAGTAACTCTGTAAATGCTTCTCTGACTCTTCCTGCTACTGACATACACTGCAAATTCTCCCCCACAGGATAAGACCTCCTGTATATTGCCTCCTTCACTCAAGGAACTCAAAGTGCTTTAAAAGACATCAGTTTCAAGGCCTATTAAAATCAGTGTGCATCTTTTCCAGTAATGTCAAGAGGCTTTTAATCAGACTTTAAATTACTCCCCAGCTTTAACTGAGTTCTGAGTTGTTTCTTTCCCACAAATGCTTGAATCTCATTTCCTGCCTCTCCTTTTCATCTCCTTTTTAGGCTCTTTCTGTTATTTCTCTCTCCTTACCTTGTATGTTGCAATGCTTCCCACTGTAGTGTCATCTGCAAGGTGAATTAATGTGGCCATCTTCCAGATCATTAACAAAGGCACTAAGTACAATCCCAGGTGAAAACTGTCCATGAAATACCACAGCCACACTGTAAAGAAAGAGATGCATTCCCCTGTTCCCTACAGGATTATACAGATTCTCAGCATTCCTCACTCTTAACTCATCAAGGAAAGCTCATCAAACTCATTCAGTTACCTTTTTCTCTCTCTCAATGGAATGATCTAACACACACACACACACAGACACACACAAAGACAGACGTTATCTGTATAACCTTCCAGAGTAGCGGAACAGAATGAGAAAAGGTAAAGAAATGGTGTATGGCAGAGCTACATGAAATGAATTTTTATATACTTATAAAAATACATTTAATAGTGCTGGCATGTTACAGAAGCCTGATATATTTTTGATTGAATATGGTCCCCACTTTATATTTCAGTTCAATCAGCTAAAGATGCCATACTCACAATAACTCAAGGAAAATAAAATATTTATTATACCCTAACTTCTGCAGGTAGAGAATGCTCTTTCTGTGTCTGGTATTAATACACTCTATACTCAGCTTTAATTAGATAACAAACTACATTATCATTTGCCACATTCCTCAGATAAACTTTCCATGGTACAAATAAATCATGTATTTTCTTTTCTTAATTATTTATTTGAGTGGGAGAAGTGTATCTGTTATTTTGCTGAGCTTTATCAAGGCAAGTGGCCCTCATAGCATCCTAACATAATGGAGTAGTTGGCACTAGGGAGATTTGGGAGAACAGAGGAGGCATTATGGAGGCAATGTGCATGTATGTATGAACAGCCATATGGATACACAGGTACAGAGGGGTCTCCGCAGGGGTCAGTAACATAAACCTGGCAGTAGACAGAGGAGCCTTCAGCTTTATTGCCAGCAGCATTAGCCAGCCCAGTCTGAGCAACTGCCTTGTTCATCTTCTGATCATCTGTGTCTACCATGAGGCTTAAAGAAATGTCTCCCCAGTAACTCTGTGTTCTTTATTCAGTGAGTCCTGTGAGAGCTTTCTGCATACCATGAAAAAGGTGTTCTGGATTTGGCTGGGGTAGAGTTAATTTTTTTCATAGTAGCTAGTATGGAGCTATGTTTTGGGTTTGTGCTGAAAACAGTGTTGATGATACAGGGTTGTTTTAGTTACTGCTGAACAGTGCTTACACACAGTCAGGTCCTTTTCTGCTTCTCACCCCACCCCACCAGAGAGTAGACTAGGGGTGCACAAGGAGTTGGGAGGGGACACAGCTGGGACAGCTGACCCCAACTGGCCAAAGGGATATTCCATACCATATGACATCATCCTCAGCAATAAAAGCTGGGGGAAGGAGGAAGTTGGGGGGGGAAATTTGGAGTTATGGCATTTGTCTTCCCAAGTCACCGTTACACATGATGGAGCCCTGCTTTCCTAGATATGGCTGAATACCTGCCTGCCAATGGAAAGTAGTGAATGAATTCCTTGTTTTGCTATGCTTGTGTGCATGGCTTTTGCTTTACCTATTAAACTGTCTTTATCCCAACCGACAAATTTTCTCACTTTCACCCTTCCAATTCTCTCCCCCATCCCACCAGCGGGGAGTGAATGAGCAACTGTGTGGGGCTTAGTTGCCAGCTGGGGTTAACCCACGACAAAAGGGTGAATTTGGATTTAATCTCCTCTATCCACCTCATCCACTTTAATTTAGTTATATGGTTATTACATGGGTTGTGTAAGTAAATGGCAGCAAAGTATTCCTGCCATGTAATTATATTTTAAAATCCAAGTAATAGCAGTTACTTTTATTAGCAATAACAATTATCACCCCTCCTAGCATAGTCTCAGATAAAGAAATTCCTTGTAATGATCTTGTAATGGCAGTTCTGCATCCATGTCATATTGACATGAATAATAGATTTAATGTAAAAAAAAAATAATTAACTGTTTCTTCATTGAAGGAGCATGAATTTCTGTGCATCACATGCTTATACCCAGGGATCTTGTCTCATTAGCTGGAAAATATATTAAAAAAAATATAATGATTAACAAATTCCAGGTTTTAGTTCTTTTAACAATGAAAGCCCAGAAGAGGATTAACAAAAAAGGAGCTGAACTAATAAGGATTCAAGGCAGGTTTACAGAGACAGTGCAGAACTAGAGATCTTGAGTTAACTCTGAGGAAACTGGTATGTTTAGACAGTGCAGCCTAGACTTATGAAAGGATGCTGGCATCACAAAAGCAGTGGAGGTGTGTCAATGAGAACTTCCTGACAGCTAATGAGCCCTGCCTCTCTGTGGACCTCATTAGCCCTGACACAGCTCTGGACATAGAGGCATTTGGGTGCCTGCTCACTCACAAACTGAGGCATCAAAATACATCTGAGTGTCTGCACCTGTATGTCTCAAGTTATTTTTTTGTCTGCAAGGGAGGGACATATAAAATTTTCTACCTCAGACTCTGAAAATGAAAGTAATCAGAGATCTGAGGCATGCTTATGTATAAAAGTAATTCTGGTGCTCTTAGTAAGTATGTTTGGAACTTTTCTCAGGAACCTAAGGACAATGAGCACAGAAGAATTTGTGCCCATATTCTTAAATCTTCTTAACCTTAAAAACTGAGTGGTGACATCAAAACTGCCTGCTGGGAATGGTTCATGCCATACATTGATTTGTATGGAATTGCTTGGAAGAGTTGTATGGGGTTCATACAAAATCAATTATACAACATCGATGGCTGACTTCCAGTCCTTTAGGTGCATTCACCAGGATTGTTTGATTTCATAATGTAGCTGTAGCCTGTGTCATCATACATAACACACTTTTTTGTTTACTTGATTGGTTTTTTTGGTTGGACTTTTGATCAATTCTTCCTGTAGTGTTCTTTCTGTTGGATGTCTCAGGTCATAAGGATATTTTCACAAGGAGAGAAGAAAATCCATAGTAAAATCTGCTGAGAAACAAATTGTTGTTCCATCTGATAAGAGACGTTTCGATGGGAATTATAAGTTAAGTGGGCATTAAAGAAAGGAACTGTGATCTTTTATTTAGATGTAAATTCACGAAAGTACATTTAGTCTGACTTAATTCTCAAAATACAAAGGCAAACTACATGTGCAGTTTCGTTGGGTGCCATAAAAGACTGTGGTGGTTTGACGCTAGTTGGATGCCAGGTGCCCACCAAAGCCACTCTATCACTCCCTCTTCTCAGGAGTACAGGGGGAGGGAAAATATAATGAAAAGCTCGTGGGTCGAGATAAGGACAGGGAGATCACTCAGCAATTACTGTCATGGGAAAAACAGAGTTGACTTGGGGAGCAAGGTATTGAGAATATAAAAATTACATTTTAAAACACCTTCCCCCTACCCGTCCCTTCTTACTTCCCCAGCAGCACAGGGTGCTGGGGAATGGGGGTTGCAGTCAGTTCATCACACTTCATCTCTGCTCCTTCCTCCTCAGGGGTCCCTCCCACAGGAGGCAGTCCTCCACGAACATCTCCAATGTGGCTCCTTCTCACGGGCTACAGTTCTTCATGAACTTCTCCAGTGTGGGGCCCTTCCACGGGGTGCAGTCCTTCAGGAACAGACCTGCCAGAAAACCTGCTCCAGGGTGGGGTCCTCTCTCTCCACGGGTCCACAGGTCCTGCCAGGAGCCTGCTCCAGTGTGGGCTTCCCATGGAGTNTTCTTAAATCTGTTATCCCAGAGGCACTACCACCGTTGCTGATAGGCTCAGCCTTGGCCAGCAGCAGGTCTGTCGGTCTTGGAGCTGGCTGGAATTAGCTCTATCAGGCACAGGGGAAGTTTCTAGTAGCTCCTCACAGAAGCCACCCCCTTTAGCTCCCCTGCTACCCAAACCTTACCATGCAAACCCAATACACAAAGGGTTCTTAGTTGCTCTCCACCAGCTGAATAACATTGAATCCCACTTCAGAGGAAGGCGTAGTTAGGAGAGACAATCAGATGATGAAGCACAAGAATGTAGTTCCAGTTTAGATACCCCCAACCATCTAGAATATCTGCAGAGGGCTGGAAAATATGACAGGGTTTACAGGAGGCCCACACCTTTCTGATAGATGAGTTGTATGCCACACTGGTTACCCTAGGAGTCTTACATGACACTAAAGTTACCTGAGAAGTTCCCTGAAGGAGAGTCACTGCTAGAAGTCACGTGGACAGCCTTCCTGAAGAGCAAAAGCAGAGGTCCATAATACCATGAGCCAGTTTGGTGTTTAAAAACCAAGTCTTCATTTTATAGGCTTGGATAACAAAAATGACATTAGTCCTACTCTGATTTAAGCTCAAGAAGAGATACTTATCTTGTGTGCCCCTATTCTCCTTTTCCAACATGTCATGTAGTGCTCACTCTGCTAACATTGTCCTTGACACTGCTTTTATAGCAAAATTATTGTTCCATTTGTATGGGTTTGTGTCATTTAGATTCAATGTCTGTGTCAGATCCTTTGGGGCAAGTCTATATGTACATCAATGAAGAAGAACCTCACAAAGCTTGACTGTGTCCAAGAATAGGTGGTCTAATACTATACAATTCAACACAAAATACCGTATAGACCTTCTTAAACAGCACACAGAAAGCTGAAAATTGGAGCATTTAAAGAAAGTTAAAGCCTGCAATTGTCACTATTTTTGTCTTAATAAATTCCTATTTAAATTCTGAGCAGCATGTTTAAACCTTCTGGGCACTACTTCATTTAGGGGAATACATCATATCAAGACTCCCTGTGTACACATAATTTTATCATGATAATTGTTCTCATAATGGTAACATTTGAATAAGCTATATGATATAATCACTTTTTTTATAAGAACTGCATACACTCTAAGTGCATTAACTTTAATGCTGTCATGGGAAAGGGACTAAGATTACTGTAATTGCAAATAGCACAATATTTGAACACTTTCCCATACATCAGTTATCTATTATATTTAAGCAAGAATGTTAGGATTACAGAAAGGAGTGTAGTAAGTCTATATAGGACACAGTGTAGAGTTGTTCTAATCAGTATTACTAGTATTTGAATAATGAAACTTAGCGTGGGGTTCATGTTTTTGATGTTAACATTTTTGATTGATTTTTGCTATGTCTGAAGTAAATGCTGAAATCCCCTCCAGTAAAGGTCCCACTACAATCTCTGCAACACATTTTTGAATCCCTCCCTGATGTATTTGCTTAGGCAGTCAGCTCCCAGCATCACTGGAAGTTTGCCTGCATATGTGCTGAGAAAGAAAGTAGGAAAACCTTCAAGATCTGGCCTCAGGTTATCAGCAGTGAAGTCGCTGCAGTACCTTTGTGCCTCTGAACTCTAATTGGCCTGAAGCTAAGCAAAGTTCACAGATCCGGCGCTGGAGCTGAGCCAAGTCTAGTAGTCCTAACCATAGCAAAATTTTCACCTAGGCATGGCAGTTTCATCTGATTAAAAATTTCAGGGTCTGGCCTGCTCTCTTTTAACTTCGCGTGCGTTCACTAAACTGCATGCAGGAAGTGGAGGGCTGTAAGATCTCAATCCCTTCACTGAGCTGCAATTGAAATAAATGTGAACAGCTCCTGTGGCTTGAAATACGGGACATAATTTGAGAGATGCTTTTGAAATATTTTTTGAATTAAGATATCGCAGCATTGCAAAGATATGGAAACCTTCAAATGAGAGCTGTTTTCAAATAAGCTATTTTCTTCACACTGTTTGGGCTTAGATCTGAATGTTCATTTTTGAAAACCTAATGAGGTTAATCATGTCCAGATCCTAGGATCACATCCTCCTAGAATGCACAAATCAGCTGATGATGAGGTCTTTTCCCTAGGGACAAGTATAGACTTTATTAGATGCTGCTTTAGCAAGTTTGTTAAATGCAAAATGTGGAAAACAGGTTTACTGTTCCTCATGGAGGAATGGGGACAGTAATGTAAAAATGCAGTGTAACTGCAAACCTTTCAGATTTTGAAGAAATGAGAGCTGTGTTCACATTCTTCTGAGAGGAACTATCTTTGTCTTGGTTTTGCTGTGGGGTTTTCTAAAAAAAAAAATCAGAAAGTATAAATTAAGTATCTTTCCAAGTGGAACAATACTCTCACAATATTCACAATTTCTCTACATATTTTGAAATTTGTTTAGAACCTTGTGCTATCCCCATTCACTTTTCATCATTTACACATTCAAAAATGTATATTTAAGAGCTTCCTACAGTCCTTCAAAGGATGCTACCCTCTCCCTGTTTATACATCACCACCAAGGTTCAGTGGTAAATGCATTTTCTTGTTAACTAGACCTTGATTGAATTCTTCCATCTCTTTCTTGATTTCTGTCAGTGACATACCTGTCATTTTTATCTGTGACTGCTGTCACCTGGGATTTTCTGTTGCTCAGACGATATTTTATGCTTTTGTTGCCTTTATTTTATTCTTTGACCTCTTGAAATATTTTCTTGTTGTACGGCATGAATTCTTCTGACACTTTCAAACGAATAGTTTTGCCAACTTCAGCATATTAAAGTTGCTTGCTTGAATGCTAGTAGTTTTTCTATCTTTTATTTTCTATCACATTCCCTGAATCCCTTGAGATCCTTTCTGTCCTTTTTATGAGTTATCCTCACTACTTTGCTCTTCCTTTTATTACTTGGTCAAACATTTTTTCAAAAATACTGCCCAACTTTTCATTCAGAACTGGAGTGCAGATGGCTTAGAGCTCTTCAGGCACTGAAAAAGATCATTCTCAGAGTAGCAAGAAACTCCATTTTCTCTCATTCCCGTTACTGTAAAATAGAAAGAAGAATTATTTTTCATCTTATGGTAAAAAGCTCAATAATAATGATCGGTGCTATTTGTAAGCTCACACTGTGGCAAACAGCAGAGGACGTGGCTACCATATCTTCAGCCTATTTAAATACCAGCTTGAAAATGACAGAACTGTACAAATGGTATTGCTAACTGTCTTCCCTACCTCCAAATGTATAATTTACTTAAATTTCCACATAGTCCTCAAAATATCAGACAAAATTGCATGATGTATATGAAAATTCATTCTTATAAATCAGCACAAGATTTTGCACATTAAGTCAAAACTATTCAAGGTTGCAAGGTCAGTGAAATCAGTTGTCCTGCTGAAATAGATGGTATTACTGAAATCAAGAAAGTCCAGTCTGGAATAAATTTAGTTTCGTATTTAAAGGGATGAGACTCAAAACCTTCTGAAGTCCAGACCTTCACCTTCTTTTGAAGCCAATGGAGATATAAAAAATAAATCTACCATCTCAGCCCTCTGCATACCTAGTCCTAACCCAAAACAAAATTCACAGTTGTTATAATGTTGGTACTTATATATAATAACAAAAAGACCAGTCTGTCTCCTATGTTGTTTTCAGCATTCTATCCCACATGTTGGTTTTAGTCATTCTTTGGAGAGACTTGCTGGATCTGAATTGGAAAATTAATTATGACCAGGTTATGTATTGCTTATTTACAACTGTGAAATGTTATTTTCAAGAAATAAATATTCTTGAAATAATACAAAAGTAACCCAAAAACTCTGCAAGAAAAATAATAAAACAACCTCAAACCAGCTATTCCTCTAGTCCAATTTTTCACATTAATACCCATTCATATTGAAAGATACATATTCATATTATATATGTTAGATACCATGACATTTTATATGCAATTTAATGAATCGTGTACATGGCACACCTACAGGTATTTTCTGATAAGATGCTGTTTTCAAAAACATGAGACTTTCTAGGCTTTAATCATTAGCCACAATCTGATTTATGATTCAGCTGAAATGATCCATCTGTTTCTGAGAACAAAGCAAAAGAAATGCAAATTAAAATAAGGCATTATTTTATTTAGAGTAAAACTCTTACAGCAGCTTTATTAAAGAAGTACTTCACCTTTTATAGGGTGCATTCTGGAGATTGTGAAAGAATATTTACAACCCTGCAAAAATTAACCCAAAATTGGGCATGTTACCCTGTAGTCTCTCTTTGCCTATGGTTAAATTTGATGTTTGTCACCTAACTGCATTAAAGTTTAAGTGTATTAAAAGGCTACTGCAGATCTAAGCTGAAGGAGGTAAGCAAAGCCATATCTGCTATTGTTACCCTTCTCTAGCAGGAGTAACAGGGGTGCTGAGAAATGGGAAACTATATTCATGTAATATGACAAAGATGGGTGAAGAGGAGTCAGGGAGGATAGGAAAGGTTGGGATCAGAGATTAGATTTTGCTGAAAGAGTGGAATTCTCTTCCAAACCAGCACATCTGCATATGCAGTCTGCATCTGCTTTAGAAGTCCAAGCACCCACTACAGTCAGTGAGTGCTCAGTTCAGTTAATCACACATTACAGTCTGGTGACATTAGGATGCCTAAAGACATTAGGCTGTCAGACATGACCCAGTACCTATGGAAGATCCATGTCCTCTTGGAGCAGCAGCCTAAACACCAGTGATAGATATCCTAGAGCATGTCAAATGGCCTAGATGAAAACTTCTGTATTTGAGGAGCTAAACGATGCTTTAGAGATCTATCCTTATTAACCACTGGAGTGATGAGAACTGCTCATCTGATTAGGCAAAAGAGTCTGATTTAATTGCCTAAATATTGACACACATCACGATTTGATTGTTGCAGGTTACCCAAGACCATAAAAAGGGATATCCACATGGGGCTCACAGATATGGCAGAGGAACAACCTATCAGAGACCCATGTGTTTCTGGATCAGTAGCTGAAGTTAAGGAGGAGTACTGTAATGTGTCTGAAATGGGATTAGATGCCTCTGTTTAAATAAGTGAATGGATTTCCTGGGTGTCTGCTTTCACATCAGATATGTTCACCACAAGGCTTCACTAACTAGGTCCCCACTGGCTATAATGACACCCTCCTTACTCACAGGTGGACATCAACGCATGCATACCAAAGGCCAGGTGACTTAGTCTTTCCAGGCCTCTCACCACAGGAAATCTGTGTGTCTGCTGACCTTGCTGCCATTTCAGAAGCCCTAAGGTATCCAGGAGGCTGACAGGGGCATGTATAAGAACACTGGGCATAATTTCTCACTGGTTTGTGTATTAGAGAGATGATTGTCAGAAAAGGCACAGGTACCCACATCTCCAAAAAGCAGAAGCACCCACATCTCCAAAAAGCAGAAGCACCCACATCTCCAAAAAGAGATGTGTCTAGACGGGAGACCTGTCCTTCCAGAAGAGGGGGTGTGCTTGTAACCCACATTTCCTGACAGCAGATCTGTGTACAGCTCTGTGT
>VZTV01044420.1:7930-31259 GCA_013400875.1 Anhinga rufa | reverse complement strand
GTGTGTGCGCGTGTCGTGTCGTGTGCGTGTCATGTGCGCGCGTGTCGTGTGTGCGTTGTGTGTCGTGTGTGCGCATCGTGTGCGTGTCGTGTGCGCGTGTCGTGTGTCGTATGTTGGGTGTGCGTCATGTGTGCGTCATGTGCGCGCGTGTTGTGCGTGTGTTGTGTGTCATGTGCGCGCGCGTCGTGTCGTGTGTCGTGCCCGTGTCGTGTGTGCACGCATCGTGCGTGTGTGGTGTGTGCGTCGTGCGTCGTGCGTGTTGTGCGTCGTGTGCGTCGCGCGTCGTGCGCGCGCGTCGTGTGTCTGTCTGTCTGTCGTCTGTCCGTCTGTCTGTCGTGTGTGTGTGTGTGTGTGTGTGTGTGTGTGTGTGCCGTGTGTGTGGCCTGGGCAGCTCTGGTGCCCCAACACCCCAGGCGAGGCGCCCAACAAACACCCCAGGCGAGGCGCCCAGCTATTCCTTCACCTGGGAAGGGTTCGGGCGGCGGCCCTTAAGGGGGTGCTGGGGGGGCGGCGGAAGGCCTGGCCGCGGCCCCGGCGGGTTTCGGGCCCCAGCGGCTGAGAGCAGGGGGCGTTTGTGGCTGGGTGCCGCGGGGCCCCGCGCCCCTCGCCGGGGAGCCTGGCGGGGCGCACCCAGCCCCGGCCCAACGCCCCGCTGCGGGTCGGGGTGGGTGGTTAAAGGGCTCCCTGGCTCGCAGGTGGCCGCCGCTGCGTCTGACACCTCCTCGCTGCGCCTCGCTGCGCAAATGCTCCCGTCCTCTCCTTTTTTGGTGTCCGTGGCATCTGCTGGCCACGAGTTCCACGGTTGCGCTGGGTGTTCCACGGACAAAAAACTCAAATTTCAGTCGCTCTAAAACTCCGGCAGCTGATAATTAGAACTGGCACCTCCTAATTCTGGCATTACGGGGAAGCGAATAACTGCCATACTCACCTTTTGGACGCAATTACAGATTTTGCTGATCTCTGCTATATCCCCCCTAGTCGCCTTGCGGGAGAATATAGTTTCCTTTAATCTCTCCCACGCGGGATCCATTCCGACTCTGATCATCCTGGCGCTCTTCTCTGCACCTCTGTAATTCTGTGATACCCTTTGTGAGATGCCGGGAGAAGGATACGCTGGAAACAGCATACGAGACTGCTGCGTGCTGAGCACGTCTGAAACCTGTCTGCTCTTCAGCTGCCCAAGCGTGAACCATGTTTGCCCCGGTAGCGCGGTCAAGTACGCGAAAATCTGCTGCTAAACGTCTGGAAAGCTTAAAAGCTGTAGGCTTTCCAAACCCATCTGAGAAACCTCTGTGAAAGACCGAGGACTGATGTCGAACTTTGTGGACATCCCTTCTTACTGACCAAATAGATATGTTTCTATATTTAGTGCCCACAACGAAATGTTTTAAAGTCTCAGTTGACTGAATCTTGAAGTAGAAGCACCAGGAGACAAATAAAATGAACCTACAGTATAACATTAAAAGATCTTGTGACTTCTGAAGCCAATCCTGTGAGGGTTTTTTATAAATATATATTTATTTTTTTTTTTAATGTGATTCAGAAACTTCTCACGCTTCAGCTTGACGTTGCTGCAGTTTGGCCCGGTGTAACTTCCCAGAGGGACAGGGAGTCAAAGGGGGGATTAGAAGTGAGAGAGCGTCCTGGTTTTCCGTACAGCCCTCGGGCAGGTGGCTCGCTGACGCTTCCTTTGAGAATGAATACTTACTACCTATTGCCTTGCAGTTTGTTGATTCACAGTTCCTACGTGAAACCATCTGTAAATATTAGCCCGTGCGATTTGTAGTGATGTTAAACAAAGTGATGAGAATCCTACTTAAGGAAAAAAATGGATAGCTTTCCATATGGTTCCAAAAAGCTTAGCGCTGATACTAGTTAGCGCAGTGTAGGAACAGCCCAGTTCTGACTCAATTTATCTGTAAAAATGAAGGCTTAGTGAAACATTAATTTTCCAGAATTACGGAACGTTTTAATGTGAGTGTAATTGCCCCTTTGTGTTTTTAATTTATTAACATTGTTGTAACAACTTATAACTCATTGTAACCAAATGCTTTAGATGGGAAAGAACCAGGCTGGTGTGTTGGCATCTTGATATAGACATGGTCTCCGTATAATGCAGTCGCAGCGCATCCATTCTGACTTACCTGGAGTAACTTCTGCTAATTTTGGTGTTTCTTCTGCACCGGTATTACGATGCTTTTACCTCTCGGGCTCCGTCTTTTATGTCTTCACATCTTATCTTTCTATAACGTGTTTTCTCAGGGAGCTGCACCTAGACTCGGGGCAGCCGGGAGAGCTGGATCTTGTACAGAGGAGGCACAGCAAACTGGTGTAAGTGAT
This sequence comes from Anhinga rufa, assembly GCA_013400875.1. Lineage (NCBI taxonomy): Eukaryota > Metazoa > Chordata > Aves > Suliformes > Anhingidae > Anhinga > Anhinga rufa. Next base: position 28,919 of record VZTV01044420.1, on the reverse strand, counting down.
GTTGGGAGGGGAGCCCTGTGGAAACTCTGATGTGAGCTAAAGAGTATGTCGCAACGGTCAGTTCATCAGGAGCCGGTGTGAGTCTGGAACGTCTAGCGCTGTGTATGAGCTTGGATGCAGTCTAGCTGCTTTCTTGCCCTGTAGAATCGAAGCACTAAGCCTTGCTGAACCAGCTCTGTGCCTGTGTGGGTGTCTACGCTGTGTTCCTGTTACCAGGAGCACCCAGGAGCCCAGCACAGCCAGTGTCTGCCCAGGGGCCTGACCCTGCGCCGGCGCGGTTGGTGCTGAACGGGAGGTACTGATTCAGCCCGAATACTGCATGCCGTGCTCCGTAGTGCGCAGAGACGAGCTCAGCTATGGTCCTGGGTCCGGGCCGGATTTGTGCTGTGGTCAACCAAGGGCTCAGGCTGAGTTCACTCTGGGGTTAATAGCACCAACTCCATCCCAGAGCCTCTCAAATCCATCTGGACTTTGCTGCCTAGCTCTCCTGGGAGTACAGCTCCATACAGCTACGACTCCCATAAACTGGGCAAGCTCTGCGAGACGCATTCATGCTCCGTGCCGCGTTAAAGTACTTGTATGGCTGTGAGTCTGCAGTGGTCTGGTATGCAGCCTGAGCGAAAGAACTCCATCAGACCTGAATCGGCTCTGCGTGGAGCTCACCCTGGTGCCTGTTACTTCAGCATTCTTGATCTGCAACTCATCACCTGGGGTATATCTGCAGATTGACTTCATCTGGTGTTCTCCGTGTATCTGCATACGCTAAAATGCGATTGGGCAGAAACTATCACTGAAAGCATTATGAGGAAAGTTTATGGAGGCAGACTCAGTAGCACAAGAGGTCTGTGTTTAAGGCTAGGTCCATACCCTGATAATTTGCTGTTAATTTTTCTGACGGTTAAGGGAGCAGATCCGTGGGAATGTGGGATTTACTATAGGAAAAACTGACTGTAGTACTAAACTTTAACTGTGCTTGTGTGTTCCCTCTTTCAGTGTTTGTAATAGATATTTGTGTTCTCTTCCATTGCATGCTACAGTTCTGATCTAGCAAAGCGTTTAAGTTATGCTCTTTAGAGCTTTACTGGACCAGGGCCATTGTCAGTACTTCCAAAAAAGTAAAGCTTAAAACATTCTCTGAAATCTTTGGCTAGAGATTGTCTAGTGTTATTCCTTACCCATAAGGATCTTATCTGGACCCTCCCATAGGAACTGAAATAGCAAATGCCATGTATGCAGCCTTGGCAGCCAGTTTTGAACTTGGAGGACTTCTTTTGGTGAAGCAGCGTGGGCCAACGTGCCTATGAGACACGTTCAAATCTTTTTATGCTTTTCTCATCCGTTTGAAATACAAACAAACAATTCCCATTTTCCAAAACAGGACTAGCTGTATATTGTGATGGTGGCAGCAACTTGATAAAGAAATATGGGAGGCATAGTCTTCAGTTGCCTCTATACAATGTGCTTTACCCAAGAAGGAAAGAATCCTTTAGTGTAAAAAGTAAAATAAATCATTCTATTGAAAGCTTTTCATGCGCTAGAAACTGTTTATTGATTTGTAAACAGTCTTTGATATGCTCTCTTTGTTGGCAGTGCAAAACGCTTACCTGGGTACGTCAGTGACAGCTGCCTAAGTTAGACTCAGAAATTTCTTTTCATCTTTGGAGTTTGTTTGCATTACTGGGGCTTCATGGCTTATGCTTCTGAAAACTGGAATGCGTTCTCACATGCTGTCTCATTCTGAACCAGTTTTTATCTTCATTTTTGCTCAGAGGCCAAGGGATGCTGGGTGCCAGTAAGTCAAAAGTTCTTATCCTGTTTTGTGGAGTTAGATTATCATGAGCCCTCTATGCCCACTCAAGAAGGTAGGGGGCTAAAGGCTCTATTTTCAGGCAACCTATGCTACGAGCTATAGTATGGAGGAAGAAGCTCCAGTGGAGGGTTCACAGAGAAAATATAACTCTCTCCGCAAGGTGCATGAGTTGAGGGCTTGGCTGTGCTTCCCAGAGGCAGGCCTACTGACAAACCAAGTAACCTGTACAAGCCTCTTCCCTAGTATATCTTGGGGACTATTTCAGTCTCTCTCTGAGACCCGTGTCACCTGTATGGTAGCACAGGATCTGCCTTTTTCATGGAAGACACAATAGTCTCAGTTCAGAGTCTCTTACAATGGTTTACTCAAAATATATTTGCTTCAGATTTTTCAGGATGCGAAAGAAATTTGCTTGTCAGATATGCAGTTAGTAATTTGGGATGGCTGTACGTAGTGCCACAAGCACAGAACTCTCGTGTTTGGCTCCGCATAGTCTGTGTGAACATCGTTTTGTGAGGTGGTCTTAGAGAGAAGGTAGTGCTGGAGAGAATCTATGAAATGGGCAGGATTTTAGATCTCTCTATTGTTGATTGTGAGAAAGGAGATGAAAGGAGGCCCAGGGCTGAGAGTTATATTCCAGGCTTTAAACTGGGACGAGGAATGAAAAACAGCACATTTTTATTATGTATCATTGCACCCCTAGAGTTGCCCAGCTAGTGGGCTTGGTCATGAGAGGGTTCATATTAACTTTATGGACTGTGTTAACTGTGTGAAAAAATGTTTTTTGTGTGGTGTGCGTATGTATGTATACACAAAATATCCAACCCCCCCCCAAATTTGCTTACTAATAACGTAATTAAAATTAATTAATTTGTGGAAAAGTCCCATTACTAAATAATGTACATTTTCCTGGAATGAGCAGCAAGAGGAAACCAAGTATTATAACCTTGAAATTCCAGTCTGTTGAACACAGATAATTTTCATGTTACTTTTCTGGGTTAGGTAAGGTGGCCTGTCCACCTAAGTAAAGCTGGTATGTTAACATCAGCCAGCTGAGATGACACGTCATGACTATAGCATTCCCTTTTCATGTCCCACCTACTGTCCTTCCTACAGGGTTCACACAGGCCTCCTTTCCCCCAGGTCAAGAACAGCCCTGCAGATATAGTTTATATATAGCCAAAGCTGGTAATCGTCCATGTGGTTTGCGAATTATGGAAAATGGCTACCAATGTTAATAGGGGTCTTCAGAGGAAGAGCCAAGCTACTTTATTCTGCTGAGTCTTTGGATGTTACACCACTCCTGACATTCTTCCTACCCAGTTACCATACCATGGACACGTTGGATATCTTTCTGGGACCTTCACCTCTGGAGCACAACCTCCTGGAAGTTCTCCCAGCGACATAATCCCATCCAGGATGTTCACAATCAGAGCACTACCAGCCGGAGGTTCCCTCTGGAGATGGATTCCTGTTCAGGACTGTCAACAACTGGAGCACTACTGGCTGTAAGTTCCCACCTTGGTGGCCAAGATAGGGGTCAGTGGCCATATGAAAGAACTGGCCAAGGTTGAAGAGAGAGGAGATTGCTCCCTGTAACCTGGCCAAACAGTCTGTCCTGGAGGAATGGTGATGCCATTCAGTTCAATGCATTCTGAGTTAGAAATTCAGTCCTGCAAGATCCATTTCCTCTTCCTCTGGTCTGTCGCAGCATACGGTACCCTCAAATGCTGCGTGGCAGCACAAGTCAGTAAAACCCATCAGTGTCGTACATAAAGTAGGGGCAGACAAAAGCCAGGCGAGCCATCTCCCGGAAACCTGCCTGGCTCTGCCCAACAGCACCCGTGGGCACAGACCTTGGGCACTGATCCATATGATGGATTGCCAAGATTTCATTTCACCTAAGAGAAAACTGCTGAGTGGTCGGTGAAGCCAGCTGGTAAGGAGGATCTCCATACAACACTGGGGCAGAGGCTAACTTGGTTACCCTGAAGGGAATCCTGTGGGACCATGAGGAAGTGTAGCCTCTGCCGCAGAGCCCAGCTGGTAACTGTGGTCCTGTCTTATGAGAGTCATAGCTACTCCTGCCAATGGGGCCCCTAAATGCTGAGACCATTAGCAGTATTGCTATTTGAGAGAGGAGGGAGAATAGATAAATTTTTCACAGTACAGCTATATTTTATTCAGTAGGTTTTGTTTGCTGGGGTTTTTATAAACATTTCTGTTCTCCCTTTGGGGGATAAAAGATACTTTTCTTTAAGACCTCAGGGATCTAATAGCATATATACAGACTTTGTTGTTGTTGTATGGCCAACCCGTGTTGCATGATTTTTTTCCTCGGAACCACCATTTCCAGTGCAGATTTAAAATAGTAAAGTGAAAACTGTGTAGCTGGTTACCTTACTGTATGATAAACGCTGTGCTGGAGTTCATGTCTTCTCTAAAGTACTCTTCTCCCTGTGCAACCCTCAACCCTCTGTTTCTCTTCTCTCGTGGGAGGCACATTCATAAGGGCGGTTAGGGAAGATGGTTTGAGATTAATAACCATTGAGAAAGTAGGTCTACCCATAGCGCTTAATTTTAAATTGGTTTATCCTTAAATACGACCTTGCCCACAGTTCAACTTGTAAGATCAGAGCCTTTGTGTGGAACTTGCTCTGGATTTTCATGAAGTTTTTAACTGTCCGAAGTTAAGTTTAATTTTTCTAGCTATTAGACTAAAAACTGTATGTAACATTTTAAAGAAGTTTGTTTGATTTGGCCACCGTTTCTATAGAAAATCTACAGTATTATCCTTCTCGGTCTTCGTTTCAGATGTGGCAGCTGTGATTTGGGGTTGACTGACAGGTAAGTCTAGATGATACAGAGGGTCCCCTGATCAGAACTATAAACTCTCAGAAAAAAGTAAGACTAAGCGTGGTGTGTTCCAAGAGGCATCTCAACTTTTACTCAAGTGTTTGTGCAGACTTCTCCAAGCTAGTTTGTTCTGAAGACTGGAGCAAGAACAGAGGATTATTCTCTTTCCTAGGAGTTGTAATTAATTTTGATCTGTTAAAAACTTTCTGTCGGCCAGGCTGTCCTCTTCAAAGACCTCATTTGATAAAGGAGAGATCATTCTTTGCTGCTATGACTTTGTTTTTCCTAAGAACTTGACAGAATTCTGGTTGAGTTCATTTGGATAAGATAAGCTTAGAACTATGCTTTTGTCTAGAAACCCTTGCTCTTATAGCCCAGCCCTCTTAGGATCCAATTAACTGCAGTCTGAAACTGCAAAGAAGATAGAACTTGGAATTAGTGTGTGTCTGCATATACATAAATATACTTCTGAAGGACACCACTTTATGCTATGTGTCTCTGATTTCCCCCAAAACTTTTTACCCGTTTGGTTGTGCAGTATTGTCTCTGTTTCATAGAACAGGTTTCACAGTGCTCATCCATATATTTTCTTTCAGTTAACATTTTCTTATACTTATGAATGTTTTGAATATGAGTTCCTACTCAGTATTATTATGATTTATTAGATCTTAATCTATAGTTATAAATTTGTAATCTTTAATGACTCCTTTTCTTTCTAAAGCTTGTCGAGGAAAATAACTGCACTTAAGTACTTACAGAAAGTCATTTAGAAATCAGATTTTCTCATAAGATGATATTTGCAGATTAATTGGCCATGAGCGCTTGGCGCAAGTTTAGTGGAAAACTGAGAACCTGTAAATTGGGGGTCAGTTAGGGGTGATTTTAGAAATAGCTCCTGTAGTTGTGGTCAACTACAGCTCAAGTAGTTGTGACCTGTGGTCTTTATTCAGTGTAGTGCTCTCAAGTCTGCCTTAATAGCAAAACATCCATTGTCTTCAACAGTGGAAGGACTGGTGAAGGTACCAGAAGGAAAGCATGCATTTAGTACTCTACTTGCATTCTTTCAGACTGCAGAATCTAAACATAAGTGGAGAGTATTTGTGTGAGGTACATATATGTGTACTTACATTGTACATGTGTATATATAGTATGATAAAAGTGCAGTCACATACTGAAAGTATTTATCATGTATCTTTGATCCTTTGAGCATGGGCTAGCTTTTGTCCACTGGACCAACAAGACCAAGTCACTTGATGTAAATTCTTAATAACTCCAAGCAGAATTTGGATGTCTGCTGAGTGATATTTGGATAAATATAAAGAATTAAGCCCTTTTTTTGGGGGGGTGGGGGGGCGGTGAATGGAAATGTCTGCCAGAAGTTTTTCCACTGTTCTTAGGCATCACGGCTTTTTACTGGAGTGACCATTCAGAAAGCATTCATTCGGATATCATGAAATAAAGCATTTTCCCCTCTCCTACCTCCAGTTTTCACATATCCACATCATATTTCTCCTTCTTCTCTTTTTCTGTCTTCTTTTCCCACAACTTCTCTTTGTACAAGTTTGATCTGTACATGACCCTGGCCTAAGGTCTGTGATGGACAGCCTAACAATTTACAGTTTTAATGGTCATTTTCTTTGAGCTCTAAGGGGACAAAAGGAGGGCTGTGAAATGCTATAAATATTGGAAGGCGAGATTGTAAATCAGCCCTAATCCTGTTGCTGAACTGAAAATGTCTTTAACAGTAAACATGAAATGTGTGACTTCATTGCATGAGACATACTACTTAATGTCAGGATTTGCAGTATTTTTGTGTGTGTTGGGTTTAATTTCTGTTACTCTGAGAACTGAAAACTTGAACTGATAGGAACAGCATTTAGTTGACCCTGAGCCAGTGCTGTGCCCTCGGGGCCAAGAAGGGCAGCGGTGTCCTGGGCTGCATGAACAGGAGTGTGGGCAGCAGGGCGAGGGAGGCCATCCTGCCCCTCTGCTCTGCCCTGGGGAGGCCGCAGCTGGGGTGCTGTGTCCAGTGCTGGCCCCCCAGTGCCAGAAGGACAGGGAGCTGCTGGAGCAAGGCCAGCGCAGAGCCACAAGGATGCTCAGGGGATGGAGCATCTCCCTGGGGAGGAAAGGCTGAGAGACCTGGGCTTGTTCAGCCTGGAGAAGAGAAGGCTGAGGGGGATCTCCTCAGTGCTTATCAGTGTCTGAAGGGCGGGTGTCAGGAGGGTGGGACTGGGCTCTGCTCAGCGGTGCCCGACGACAGGACAAGGGGCAACGGGCACAAGCTGGAACACGGGAAGTTCCACTGAAATCTGAGGCAAAACCCCTTTGCTGTGCGGGTGCCCGAGCAGCGGCCCAGGCTGCCCAGAGAGGCTGTGGAGTCTCCTTCCCTGGAGCCATTCCCACCCCGCCTGGACGCGGTCCTGTGCCCCTGCTCTGGGGGTGCTGCTCACGCAGGGGCTGGACAGGGGGATCTCTCGAGGTCCCTTCCAACCCCTGCCGTGCTGGGATTCTGTGATTTAGCTTCAGAGGTGGTGAGACACAAGAAGCACTCCTAATCCAAAGTAGAGAATCTCTGGAAGTTTTAGAGCTCTTTTTCCCCTGTGATGATTATGTTACAAATGCAGTACATGATGATATGGTATTCTTCAGGTACTTGCTTGGGACAAACTTCATGGCTTATTAATATTTTTTCTTCTTTGACTAAAATACCTGTTTTGAACTCAGTAACCTCCCTCCCCAACCATTCTAGACCTCACTATTACAGATTGAGTGCATACATAAATGTCTACATGTAAATAAGTTTAAGCCCTATTTGTATGTATGTACTCACATGTGAAAAAGGGGGGAGCGTTATCAAGAATACAGGCATGATGTAGTGCCACGTATGAATAGGTAAACTCTAAGTACTGTATTGATTATCTTTAAATAAAAGGAGAATTCATTATGGTTAGCAACCATGATTTTCAGAAAAAAAAAATCATAGTGTTGCTGTTAAGATTATTAACTGCTTGAGATTTGTCAGTGTGGATAAACCAAAAAAATTCTTGTCATTTGGCATACTAGCAAATGCCAGTGACTGTACAAACTAAAGAAGATAACCCCAAATCTTATGATACCCTTGCATACCTCTTTATTATGTTCTGTGAGGATAGAGTGTCTTTCTTTAAATCTTTGCATGTAAGACTGTAAAATCAGAAGAAGGATTTGTATACTAAGTACCAGATTTAAATACTTAGAAATGCACATAGTGCTTTTGGTAATGCACGGATCAAGCTACTGACAGGCTGCAGAACTCTTGCTTGCTCTACCTGGTGAGGTGTTAATTGTCTCAGCACACTAATCAGTAATAGCAATAAGGGAAAACTTACCAGCCTGAAATCAGCAATGATTTTTCATTGGGAGAATCATCTCAGCATTTTGTGGTGGTTATAAGTATACCACATGTATATGAATATATGATGCTTTAGCTTCTGATTTTTATACGGCCGTATTACTGATTTTAGACTTTAGCTTGTTATGTATCACTCACTTCAGGGAATTGTTGCTTATATGTATGCACCTGTGGAAGGCAAGCAGTCAGGAGCTCAACAGTTATGAGGATAGAGTCTAAAATGAGTCACACTGGAATTTGACTATTTCTTGTATAAACTTGTCAAAACATTGGATTGTAATACAAAGCTTGCAGGAATACTTTCTACACATGTAGAATGTGCTTTCCCTTTTGTTAATTTTCAAAGAAGTGGAAGAAAAAAAGATGGACACAGTCATCTTAATTTTTTCTTTAGTTCAGAAAATGTAATATTTTGTTCAAACATTTTAATAGAACAATTATTCTTTTGTTTTTAAATATAATTTTCAAGTGAATTAACTGCTTGTGACAGGTGCTTTTTCAACAGTTGTGGAGAATTAAGTCCTTTTTTACCGAATCATATAACAGTGTCAGTCAAAGATTTATCTCTTGTCTCTAGGCATCACAGCCTTCTTTTGGAGGGACCGTTCCTAAAAGTAAAAGGAAAGTAGTAATTCCAGAACACTTTTTTGGTTTTGCTAAGGTCAGTTATTGTCTGCTAGGATGACTGATGCTTCTTCACTTTGAACTAAGCTGAGATTGCTGGCTTAATTCTTGTCCTCAAAGAGCATGAAGGTAAGAACTTTTGACCTGAATTAGATCTTGAAGCAATGATCCTGAAGTGGAGAACCAACATTGAGAAGTCAGTCCACTGTTTTTTCTACTGCAATTGGAATCTAAAATAATAAATAAACAGTATTCTCCAGTTCTTTTCCTCCTGTGCCTGTCATTAACAGTGTACAAAGGTTTAATGCACTCTTGTTTAATAGCAGGAATAGAAAAAGGAAGAAATAGCTACACACTCATTAGAAACAAAATCAATTATTACTTTTAAAAACTACCTGCTTTCAATTAAGCAGGAAATTATCTAACCAGTTACTTAATTTGCTCTGGCTGGCAGTCTCTCAACTGCTTTATGCTGAGTGGAGCATGAAATTAAATATGTAACAACTATCCTCATGGTTATGTTTTTAGAAAACCAGCATTTAGAGATGATATTTTGCATAGTATCAAAAAAAAACCCCACATAAAAATAAATTACTGCTTCTTCAATGCATTTTATATTAAAAAGAAAGAAATTACTTCATTTTTGATTCTCTTTTCTGATTAAAAACAAAACAGTCTTTGGTTTGACTGATGCAGATCTATACCTGGGAATTGGGTTATTGGTTTAGGTGGTTGTTCACCTGCTTTCAGATTATGTATAATGGGTGAAAGTGTTAGTGCTAATCTCTTGCTGCTTCAGGTGTTAAGCTCTACCCCATGAGAATCTATTTTGTGTACAGTATGCCTTTTGGTAAATTTCTTGTAGGAATATTCAAGAGATTTTGAAGTTTTCTTTTGACGCTATTTGCTGGATCTTCCTCAGGGTACACTTTCTGTATCCCAGCTGGAACATATGCTTTTCCTTACTGCTTAAAGAGACTTTCAGAGTCATATGTGGCAGGTCATTACCTGATTTTCAGAGGCATCCCACTGGACTTCAGTCCTGGCTCACATACATGCCTTTAAAAAAAATGGGGAACCTGCTGCAGAATGCTTCTGACAGTGCATTAGTAGACAGGTCAAGACAATGGTCCAGGGTTAGGTTTGTAAGAGTGCTTGCATCACTCAGTTCTTTGGGTGTATTAGGGTCAACCCACCAGCCCTCTCTCCTGCCCCCCAAATTCACAGGCATTTACAATGGCAGAATGATCCACAAATTGGCACTAGGTAAACTTGGCTATGCTGCCATCCAGGAAAATGTATTTTGATTTGAATGTAATGCCTTCGATTTTATTAACTTGGTAACACAAATCCATAGACTTCACTGTATTTATCACTGTGTAGGCTTTACTGTATTTACCACTTTCAGTTTTATTTAGATTTAACAACAGAGAAATAATTTATACTATGATGCTAAGTTAGAATATGTCTTTTTTAAATCTACAAGTATATCAAACAGCTATATGGATCACAGAAGATTTCCTTTTTTAACAACCGTTTAATAAAAAAATTTCTGATGCCATAATTATCATTTGAGATGCAGTAACTTGTCACATTCCCCAATACCCAGATGTAGAAGACTATTTTGTTCTTAAGTCGGGTTTTAATGCTATCTGCCTTCCAAAGAAAATAAGTGTCATTTTGCAGATTCTTTAATGAACGCATTTCTGTTCTCTGCAAAGTTGTCGATTTGAGCCACCAAAGCAGTAAAATTGTTTGTCTTTGCTTGGAGTCTTGAAACAACTTTTTGTCTGCCATAACTTTTGAAAATGCTTTGAAATTTGGTAGAAAATGTTGGTTCTTCCACAAAGTATCCTGCCCTTATATTGCAGAAGTAATGGTTGTGGTAGCAGCTCTCTGCATCTTATGAGGATTACTTGGTGGTGTTAGTCGGCCATTAGTCTGCCAGACTGTTCTGTTTTGTTTCTTGAATGGGGAACAATTTGTTAATAACAAATAACAAAAATAATAAAAATAAGCTCCAATTAAGTTGGATCAGAACTGAAAAAGAATGTCTAACTTTTCATTTATGTTTAGATGCCTTTACCCCTCTCTAGCATGTCATTTAGAAGCTATCTCCAAATCTTCAAGAATATAAAATGGCTTTTATGTTCCAGTGACACACTTAATGAAGAAAGTGGCAAAAAGAAAACAACTCGAGGAAATGAGCTCAGACAAAGTGCTTAGAACAGCATCCCTATATGTCACCCCAATTTTCTCAGACTTCTCCAGTCACAGTCTTGAGGAAAAGCCACCTTTCCTTATTCCTGCCATTGGCATCAGTTTTCTTTCACCATAGCCTGTGACCAGAGTCACTGAGCTGAAAAACTGCCTGCTCTCTCTCAGTGATGCCTTCCATCGAAGTTGATCGTGTCCTGTCAGCAGCTTAGCCAGACAGAACTACCGGCGCCATCTTCATTAGGGTAAAAGCTAATATAAACAAATAAAGGCGTTAGCGTAGATAGCAGAGTGAGAGTATTACTGAAAAATGTTTTGCAGAGTCAGTTGCTATGCCTTTAGTTTTAAAAATATATAAATGTTATATGAATCTCAAATCCGCTTTTATTTACATAAAATATTTATACATCAAGCAAGACAATTTCACAACTTTAAAATGTATTTTCCTGTTAGATTAATCTTTTCATATGCTAACCACATTACAAGTAAACATTTTCATAGTCTCCACTACATGAATGTGGCTAAAAGCTTCCTTGTTATTTTATAGTTACAGCATTTCAAATGTATCCCTTTTTGACGTGGTTAGGCAGCCTGCCAGTTTTACCACTAAATTATAGCAGAGAAAACACTCAGTAGAATTTGATTAGATTTCTTCCTTCTCCCCATGAGTAAGGGAAGCAAATTTATGTTCAAAATGCAAGCTGGGTTCTAAAGAATTGACTATAGATCCATATTTGTAGCGTTAAAAATGCATGTGAGTTTTGTAGTTGAAAATGCATCTTGTTTATAGTGCTGCTTTATATTACTGCTGTATTTTGTTCTGTTTTGTCACTATCATCTGTAGAATGATAGAAAAGCGTTAGGCTGTACCAAAGTTAAGGTTTGTATTCAAGAGAATTAGTGATGAATATGTCTTAATCTTTGCTGATAATAAGCAACTATATTAAGAAAGTAGCTATTAAGACTGGATTCATCCCAACAAGTTGCAAGCATTTACCTAAGGGATCTAATTTAGAAGCATGTTATCTATAGGCTGTACTTTTTAGGGAAACGGCTGCATCTAACCAGCCTCTGAGTGTATGGTGTGGCACATGTCCAAGCCATAAGACTGATTTGTCCAAATGAGGGATCTAGTTGGAGCATACTGTGGTGCCTCTCTAGCCAAGAAGGTCAGGTTTTCTTCTTGTAGTAATCAGGGCTGAAGGGGAGAAGAGATCACGTGTGCCTGGTTTCGACCCGATACAGAGTTGGAACATGGGATGAGACAGCATCTGAGACTGGGAGTTAGGAACCATTCCCAAGTATAGAGACCATTGTCCGAAGATCTTCAGTGGGCTGAACTGCCCCTATGCCCATCTTTCCCATGAACTACAAGCACACTTATCTTCTAGAACTTACTCTCTCTCAGCTGCTAACTTGAATTCCTAGGCTGGCTGGTTTGTGAATTATGAATGCTAGTGACCAAAACCCCCTCAAGAGAGGTTTCTGAAAGACCATATGCAGTGGTTTGTGATCACCATCTATTATAAGTCTGATAGATGTCTGCATGAACAATTCGCTCATGAGTGTGTATGATCATTATATGACATGAAAACAAACTTCTTTATATTATAGTTGTTACTCAGTAGCACCATTTTCATAATATATTTATATCCTTTAATGACAGGAGAGACCATTGTGAACCACTATTAAATAACATAAGCCAATAAATGTTAGTCATCAGTCTCTGCAGAAGCCCATTCTGATATCAGTTGAGTTGAAGTATGTATTTTACGAAAAATGTAGTGCAAAAGCTAAGGTGGATGCAACTGCTTATTTAATCTAATTCTAAGATGCAAGCACAATAGCTGGGGAGGAGTCTTTTATATCCTGTAAATCTTTTATAGGAACAGAGGGGTTCAGAGTCTGACATTATAAGTCCAGCACCTTTCACAAGTGATCTTTAAAACCATACACTTGTTGCTGCTTGCAATGTGTGCTTTTAGTATTAAATTGAACTGAAACATGTATTCATAGTTCCGTCTCCTGCTGCCAAGCAAAGGAATTCAATGAGTAACTTTAATGAATATAATGATTTAATTGTCTACTATATATAGATCTGACATTAAATAGGTCTTTAAAATCTTATGTGTGAGAATGTACCTAATAATTAACAAAATTTAATAAATGTGACTATGATGTATATGATTCAATTAATTAGGGAAAAAAAACGTTCTGTAAAACATGAGCAGTTGATGTAAAGATGTTTCATCAGGATCAGCTTGGCTGTTAGGTTAAAAGAAACTAGTGTAGGAGGAAGAGAGGTCCCACCATATTTTTTTTTTTAATAAACCCTTTGAAAATCTTTGGATTTTCAAATTTAAAAAGATTGGAAAATTTGTTTTAGAAAATGTTCACCAAGACATCAAGTGGCTGTGCAAATGGTAAAACCAGTGAGTCAGTAAGCCACACTAGCCTAATTATTCTGAGTAGAGAGGTAGTGTATATAGCACAGTGTGGATTACTTATTCATTCTTTGTAAACAGCTTTCATAATAACGGACCAATTCAAAGCCTGTTGGCATCAGTCAGTGCACTCCTACTATTATCAACTTCCATTCCAACTCAGAACCTGATCCAAAGCCTACTGAAGTTGATGAAAATGTTATTACAGCTGAGGTGGTGTAAGGACTTAAACAAGCTGTTCTGAAATTAAATATACTACCTCTTTTTACAACCTTTTTCTTGATTCTTCTGCTAATTTTGACAACACCCAGCTCTTGGGAGAACTTTCATTGAGCGAATGGTGATTTTTAGCTCTAACTTTCTGAATGGGGGTTATTCTACTGAATGTTCAAAATGTGCCCTGCCTAAAACTAAGAAAAATATGACATTGTCAGAAGGTGGAGCACAAAAAGTGTTGTGTGTGTTTATAGATAATTACATTTAAGTAGGGCAGCAGAACATTCATTTAGCTTATGATTTGTATACAAATAAAAGATGTAATTGATTTAATTTATATCCCCATAGATCATTGGTAAATGTGACCTGGAAGAATCTATACTTTGGTCTGAAGCTCAGTGTGATCTTATTCCCTTTAAAGAGAATAATAGTAATCAACGTCTTGTAGACTTGGGGAATAAGGTACTGTCTGTGCCCTAAAGACTGGAATTTTTCAAGCATTTATTGACACTAATGTTCCCATTGATATAAATGGGATTGCTCATGGGGTGGAAGTTAGAATGTCTTTTACCTGTAAGAGTGTTCACAAAGACATGAGGACATAATTTATTGATCCATTTAAAAAAATGTCAGTGCCCCACAAGCCTCATGACATGGGCAGTCCAAATATACTGGAAAGGGAAAGAATGAAATGGAAGAGTAATCCCTTTTTGCTATTTCTGTGAGACTGATATAAAATGACGCTGCAAGAGGATGTAGGGTTACTCACTGAAGATGCAGGCAAGACCCGTGATATTCAGAATGCTTCTTAGTGTGTATCATCTTTCAGAGTGGGTGAACTCAGTAGGTATGAATTATAGTGTGTTACTTAGATATCAGTCTAACCTGATCAATAGTCATGTTCTCAGAAATTTTGTTTCCAGAGTGGAGATATTCAAGAAAGATGAAATAATTTTTGTCCATAGGATGCTGTATCATACAAATGCCACTTCCCTTCTTCAGCCAAACCAATTTCCAGTACAGTCTTTCTCTGCAACAAAATTAAAGCATAAAGGTTGTGTTCTTACTCTTATATTAGCTCCATGCACAAACTCTCTGATCATCCTCTGCTAACATACAGGCTTGAGACTGGGCCAAAGCAGCTGTTTCACTGCATGGAGAAAATCAGGGCTAGATGTGGACTGACTCTCCTTTGAGCTCTGCTCTTTCCAAGGGAAAGCACAGGGTTGCAGCCTTGTGATTGATTCTATGCTTCCATGCGCCTCTTGGGTGCAATGTCTTAGGCTGACCGTGCTTTTACTTCTCAGGCTATATGTTATAACATCTGCTTGGTACTTTCTTGCTTTAAAAACAGCAGTAATAAGAACACTAGCCCCATTATATGCTCTAGAACTGCAAAGAAAAGAGCCCCCAGTAGTCTAATAGCAGTGGGATTGCAAAGAGATTTGTATAATTCCACAAAGTATAGAAGCTAGAAATATTATGTTTATTCTAAAGAAGAAATATCAAATGCAGTCACCAGACAAAATGTTTATTTTCTCTCTGTTCACATGTGTTTCCTCATCCTTTTGTGACCTTAATGTGATAATATCTAAATAGTTTGTTCTACAGCATAAGACATGCTGTGTGAAGAGGCAGCAGGAGCATCCACACCATACCAGGATCTTGCCTGGTTGATCATCTCTTGCTACTTATGATTAAGCAATAAAGAGAGAGGTACCGGGTATTTCCTGGGGATTAATAACTGATAGGGAGGAGTTAATGGCCTGAGGTGCAGCTGAGGGCCATTAACCCCAGCTGGTCATCAATCCTCATTAAAAACCTCTGCAACTCAGTTCACCAAACATAGTGAAGGGCAACCCAATGTTTTAAGCACCTTTGTGATTCCCCTCGCTGTTGTTTCCTTAAAGTAGTTGTATTTTAGTTTCTATTACTTCCTGGGATATATTCTGAAGTTCTATTCAGTCAAGGGCTTATCTGACCAGTAGTTGTGCAAAAACTGTGGAGTTCAGACCTTTATACACAAATGAGAGTCCTCAGTTCTACAGCAGCAGAATAACAGGCATTTTAGATACTTTAGATGCATTTAGTGCCATTGTTAAGAAGGTAAGTAATAAACTTAATAAAATGTTGGTTTGTGAAATCTGAATTTGTTTTTTAATAATGTAGCACAGCCTTTTCTCTTGTAACAATGCAGATTTTTAAGGGAATGGCCCCTGGTTCTTCCAGTTTTGAACCTGTTAAATTTCTATTGCGTTTCTAAAAAATATTCCTTTATGTTTGGCAGTATTTGATATATAAAACAACTCCTAACTCTGCAGTCCATATATATAGACTTAAAACCCCAAGTATTGCAAATAGTTGTTTCATACTAGCTGATAAGCATTGGAATATGCGTCTTTTATAGCTGATTTGGGGTTTACTTAGGTTTTGAAATGTGTATGATTTTGTGTTATATGCCTAGAGAGTTAATCTTCTTGCAAGGGAGATACTATAATTGTCAGCATGGAATCTGGCATATAGTGATTTTGTAGATATTCTATTATTCCTGGTTATTCCAAATTTAGATTATGGTAGTAAAATATATAAAGCTATGACAATATTTCTGAAAGTATTTTTGGAAACTGATAAAATCCCAAAGTCTCTTTTCCAGGCCCTAACCGTGTTTCTGGTGGTAGCAATACAATACCTCAGTAATATCAGAGAGCTCGGTTGGCTGAGCTCAAGGATATCTGATCGTCTGTGTTCATTGCAAATATCTATCTGAAAATCGGCAGAAAAGTCTCTGCAGCCCTTACAACTTTGTAGAGATGCTATCAAATGTGATTGGCAGAGTTCTGGGTACAGGAGGCAGATAAAAGAATGAAAGGGTGTAATCTGGCAGCAACACAGTCAAATCAATGCAGATTTTTTTCTTTGATTCTAGTGAGAGCAAAATTAGTGTTTAGGCCTTAATTTAAAAATGTATGGTTTTGCCCTACACCTGCTGATGAACTCTGGACTCTGTGCATGGCTAATAAAATCAGAAACCCTCCTCTTCTGGGGATCCACAAATACCCGAGAGACAAGTGACCTGAATGTTTGAAACAGGGAGAGCACAGGGCACTCCAGCTTAAGAAGGGCTCTTGGAGTTAAACCCTTCCCTCATGCTGTAGAAAACAAAAGAGCTCCCTTTGCAGAGGAGAGTGAGTACCTGGTGAAGAATGCTGCTGTGATCTGCCACCTTGAAAAGCTCATCTGAGTCTGCTGGGTGGAAAGGGGACAGTGCTGTTTCCATGCATCATGAGGACATCGGTGTGTGAGGAACTTGGATATACTTAGATCAAAGCAGCAGTTCTTTGAATGTAGTTATAAAACATGTCTCAATACAGCCTTGTCTTTTATTCAGAAGGCTCAAGGCAAGTAAATATGGTGACTGTAATAAGTCTGTTTTCCCTGCATGAGTTAAAAAGGCATCCCTTCATGTGTTGCAGGACTTCACTGTAACTATTCGTGTGTGTGAAGGTAGACATTCACAGACTTATTTGCAGAATCATCCCACTGAAATAGATAAGACTGATAGAGAGACTCATGTTCCATGGAAAAGTTGAAAGTGTTACCCGGGCCCTTATATGATGTATTTATAACAGCTGAAGAGAAAGTCTCCTATATTAGCTCTTTGCAGCTGGGACTTGAGGAGGATTCTTAACCAGCCCAAGAGTATTTTGAAAGGAATTTCAGAAGAAAAAGATGTTTTTTAAAAGAAGTTTGGAGAGAAGCTCTCTTGTACAGTCAAAAGTAGTTCACTATCTACAGTTTTGCTTATGGGAGGCTTCTGAAAGCTATTTTACTACATGGCATGACTTGGACTCCCTTACTAATCTTTGAGGTTGCATATTAGATACCTTTGCCAGAATGCTAGTTCCCTCTCCTATACCCGGTTCTTATGGTGGTCTGTATTTTCAGTTCCAGGTATCAACAGAGGAATCCCATTTATAGGGTCTGCCAGTTAATGAAACCAGCAAACTTGCTTTAAACATATATTTGGAGACTAACTCATGCTGTGTCTCTTCTTGTGCAAACCTATGTGCTGTGTTAGGCAAAGTCTAACACATTTCTGTGTCTGCATTTCTGTGATTTCCGCATACCTTATAAGATCTGCTATTCTTCGTATTTCAGATGCTGTTAAATACTCTTCTGTTTGTTTCTGTTTTAAAGGATGAGTACTAAAGCTTCAAAAATACAGGTTCTAGGGCATGCATTGATGGTCTGGCCCTCTATGCATAGTTTCTATAAAGGCCATTTTTGCTTGTTCTCTAGATGCTATAGAGAAGACACTATCTGTTGAAGGGAGCAAAGTGTGGCACTTTATTACACTGGCAGTCTGGATTGCTCAATTGTGGCATTGCTTCCTGGAAATCTGTAGTGGAGAATCAAGCACAGTGTGGTAGAAACCACATATGAATGTAGCAGGTGAAGGGTTGTGTTTGTGCATAGGGAATAGCTGAGGATCATGGAAAAGAACAGTGTCCTCTTGAGCATGACTGCTGAGTGAGGATATACCAGTAACTTAAATTGCTCTGAGAACCCAGCTGACAGATGTCAGTGTGGGTTAAGGTGAATAATACAAATTGGAGATGGGCGGTTTCAAGGAGGAAGCAAACAAGGAGACAACAGAGTTGTCCAATCATATTGGTCAGCAAAGAATTAAATCCCTTTTTCTTGCCTTTAAGTCCTTTGGCATCCCTGTCCAAGTCTGCAAGTCACGCAAAAGATTCCAGCTCATGCCTCCATAGCATTTGCTTCACTTGTTTATTGATCCATATTCTACAACACTCATTTTCCTTGTTTTGATGTGACTAGACTATAGCTTTCAGCCTTTTTTGTATCCTTCAAAAAGGTCTTCACCTTAGTTGATGTCTCAGCAATTTATTTATGACCCTACATTGTCAAATTCTTGGTTTTTTTTTTCTCTTGCTGAACACCAGTGACTGTGCTGTAAAGTCTTCTTTTTAAGGCCAAGACATCTTAACATTTTGTGTTGCTGTTCACTTTTTACAATGGCTAGCCACCAAGTCATGTTTTTTTTCCCCTTCCCCCTAAATCTCTGGCTTGAAGGAGAGGATGTTTTACTTGGCTTATGGCTTAACAGTGGTGTTTTTCTGATCAACTGACCTTCTATGTTTATTTTCAAATATGAAGTTTCAGTGTTTCTTATATTCATCCTGTTTCAGACTGGTCATGGGCTTGCTGTGAAGCCTTCTTTAGAAGCAGAAATATTTATTCTTTCTTCACCTTGGCCCCCAAGTATGAAATGGATGTTCTGAGTTGGCTTATTAGCTTATGGCTGCTTCTGTCTTATTGATCTCTTCCTTTATAGTAATTGTAAGTATGTTTTTTCTAACTTTGTGTCTTCGTGCTGAGTCATTCTTGCCCTTCATATTCTGATTATAAAATGTTGACATCATTATGGATTTCTACTGTGTGATTATGTTAATTTTTTTATTTTTAATTTTTATTCTCAACTATAGCTTTCAACTCGGGGAAAAGGCGAAGAATATAGGTAACATAATTCTTGTGTCCTCTTGGCACTGCTATGCAGAAACTCTGACTTTAGCAGAAATACTCTGGATTTATGCTTATAGTAACAAGAAGAGAAACACAACTGATGTCTTTAGCTAAATGTTTCAACTTGATATTTCAGTGGCTTAGACAATATCACTAGTTGTAATAGTATATACATTTCAAGTTTCTTGGAGTACATATGGTTCTGCTATACTTTCTTTTCATACTTGTGAAGCTATTTTTTTTATTCCATCAAGTCAAAGGACTCTTCAGAGGTTAGAATGCTTCCCTCCACCTCCAGCTTCCACAATAGCATATTGCATTGGCAATCTTAGCAAGAATATGATTCACTATCAAGTAGTTTAATGGGTGATATACATCAGATTTATTATAATCCCCAAATAACATTTGAATGTTGTTCTTCTTGTTCCTTGTCTCCCAGCTGTGTGCAATAATCAGTCCTATACTTGTTAGCTTTGACTGGAACTGAGTTGGAGAGTGTATGTAGCTCAGCTCAATGTGTGGTTATTTGTTAGAAAATTTTCTTCTGTCTGCAAAGGCTTATTTCCTTCCCTCTTCAGCATAGAGGATCAATGTGCAGAAATGGACACGCTGAGACAAGATGCTGCTGAGGGTGGACAAATATTCAGAGATAAATAGACAAAACTGGGTGTGGTCAGAGGAACATCACCTTTTTAAGCCTGGAATGTTTTCTTTGCAACATTTTTGGATCAGTGGGATTTCCGTTCAGCAGGATCTGAGATAGGATTGGCATGAACTCTTGTGGTGTTAAGGTCAGAATTGTCCACCTCTTAGTTCTGCTTTCAAGCTGAGGATCTTGAAAGCCTTGCATCATCAGTCTTGTGGCACTCTGCTTGTTAGGGTTCCAGATTTTGTTGCTGTGCAGCAAACCTTCTAAGCAGACTTCCTTAGGGATGGCAAACCTTTGCAGAGCTATTGGATTGGATAGCTCAACTAGAATTCCCACACTTTCTGCTCCCATGCCAGGAAGTAAATGAGATTGGTTCTCACATAGGCTTGGCCTTGTCTCTATAGAAGGGAGCTTGGAGGTGCAGGGGTCTTGGAAACAAGAATTGAGGAATGGCAAACCTGGGAAGTGTTCCCAAGGTCAGTGATTTTGGGACAGTATGCCTAATGGGGCCGACTGAAAGCTGTAGATATTACGAGCCTATGTAGCTGATCATGAAAACTGAGAATAATATAATAGCAGATATTTAAGGAAGAAAAGGAAAATTAACAAGGCTTAATTTCACTGAGACTCTGCAGAGTGCAGGAAGTCTTCACTGGACAACATGACTGAATTTTTCTTTACATTTCTGGTTTGTAGAAAGGTTAATACTTTCAGATTTTAGTCTCGCTAGTGCTGAAGTCTGGCCTTTCCTGTGAGCAAGAAACCCTGCTTTTCAGTTAATCTAGATGCAATGCACTGTCTGAAGGTGTTGCACGTGAGACAATTATTTCCCCAAGTTTCTGTAGGATGCAGACCTGGCAGAAGTTCTTTTCTTGTTACTTTTATGGAACTTTAGATATAATTTTACTGTGTCTTTGACATGTAAACAGAGAATGCACCTGATGTGTGTGGTAGAAAACTTCTATAGTTACCTATGGGATAAGGTTGCTGTGATGCATTTTTAAACAATTACAGCTGCTGGAGGTGGGGACATCTGCTGAGAGAAACTGAGGGAAACTATAGGCCAGTCAGCCTCACCTCCATCCCTGGAAAGGTTATCTCCGGGCATGTACAGGAAAAGAAGGTCATCAGATGCAGTCAACATGGATTCACCAAGGGAAGATCATGCTTGACCAACCTGATAGCCTTCTATGATGGGGTGACTGGCTGGGTCGATGAAGGGAGAGCAGTGG
>VZTV01044417.1:5145-33216 GCA_013400875.1 Anhinga rufa | reverse complement strand
AAAAAAAAAAAAGAGAGAGAATTCAAAAGCAGAAGGGGAAGAAGGAACAGGATGCAGCTCAGATAAAACTGCTGGTAACAGACTTAGCAACCTGTTTACTGAAGGGAGCTCTTAACCTGTGCTCTCAACAGCAGAGTTCACAATAACCATCACACCTCGGGACATACAGCAAAGCAGCTCAAACAGTGAGAAGAACTAGGGCCAATTGTCTTTAAGCAATCAAGATAGCGTTTATTTGTATTTCTTTAATTCTTGGATTACCCTGATGTATACAACATACTAATGCTTCTACGGAATTAAAAATTTAGTCAAACTTGCCTGTAACATCTTGAGGTGGTGGCCCTGCTGGAGCAGCTGCCCTACGCTGGAATGCACTCTGTTCTGTAGTGAGCAAACTAGAACTGGGCAGAAAAGTATCAAAAGCTTTTTTTTCTGGGAGAAAATAAAATTGTGAAATATGTGAAATTGTCCCTGAACTTTTGTTTTGTTTAGTTGAGGTCCATTAAAAAAAAAAAAAGACCCAATTAATGGCTACAGAATAGCTCATTTAAGCGCAGGCAAGCCAAGAAGTATACTGATGAAAAGAAAATAAAGGTTGGATTATTGTATGAACGCTTCTTTGGAGCAAGTTAAAAGCGTAGTTAACAATGCTATTGCTAACTATCTGAAGGCTCATTTTGTGCCTTTTGCTGTGAACAAAACCCTCGAAAGGCAATTCAAAAGCCTGATATAAGAGACAATCATATCATAATTTCATCTGTAGGCTCAGTTAATGGCTTGCAATGATTGTATGTATTTCTACAGTGATGAGAATGTTTGTGTAGCGTATACAGCCATCATAAACCCCAGGCTGGAAATGGATTGGCTTCCAGTTCCAAAACAGTAACATTTATTTGCTGAGTTGGCAAGAGGCATACCATTTACAAAGACTGACTTGTCTTCAAAAATAGTGGCTGATGTGCACCGTTGAGAGCCTGAGTTCAGCTCAGGGAAGGGGGTAAAAGAAAAAAAGAGAAGAAGGTATTTGGTGTCACTGGCACATTGGATAAAATTCTCTAAGGCTTAAATGCTGTTACCTCTTTTTAATGAGAACATTTCTCTAGAGAAATGTAAATAAAGAGGACAATCGGAAATATTTAGCCTGCCAAGGAGCTAAGAAAAAGAGGAATGACTTATTAAATAACTAATTTTGGTTATTTCTGAGTAATCTAAAAGATGCCAAAATATTCTTAAAAATGAAAGCATCAACATGTTGAAAACATGTTTTCGATATGCTATATCTGAAACCTGTGGAAGATAGTTATTCTGAGCTTCCCATAACACAAAGGCTGTTGAAATGGAAACAGACCACCAGGAGCGAACAGTGATTTTTCCAGATAGATTTGGATTGGAGCAGAACCAGTTCAAATATCTACACTGCACCAGATGTTTCTGGATAACCCTAACCTAACGAGCATGAATAACTGCAGTGATAGGTAAGCACAAACATACTTTGAAAAACTTCACTTTAATTTGCTTATTTTGGCAAGTAAAGCGCACTAACGAAACAAGCGTGTGCTCATCCCTTACTTAAAGTTAGCATTTCTTTTATTAATGGTGGCATCTTCCCACAGCAGTCAGCCTTCTTCCTCACATCTCCTTTTTTCTGAAGCTGTTCTTTCATATATAGCTTTGAATTATTCCCTCTTTCACCATCAGAGCGGCGGCAATGAAATCTGTCAAAGAGATGACTGGAGCCCAACAGGTCCTAACATAAGTTCTTTTGCTCTGCTATAGCAATGTAACTTAAATACTGAAGGAACTTTATTTTTTAAAGAAGATCTTTATTTTATTAAGAGGAGCAGAGGATCAGAAATCCCTTGTTGTTGTCAGTGCTCAGTCCCATCAAATAGACCCTACAGACTTCTCAAATTATTCACAAAACATTTTGAGCAGATGTCCACAAAATGAATTATCTGCTGTCTGCCAAAAACTACTTCTGGCAGGCAGTGTATCAGGTAAATAAAAAGAGAGGTTGAAAACATGAATAAAACATGAATAGAACAGCTTAGGGCATTTTGATCCTCATAAATTCAGAATCACCAATTGTATCTATAGATGCGCAGAAGGTAAGGTAGGGCTACCATATGAAAACACACTGAAAGGAGTCAGCTTTGGAGGAAACACTCTTAACAAGCATTTCCTCATGTTAGCGACAGTATTGCTGTGCCAAGTCACAGAAAACACTTTAGGGTATGGGATGGCAGCAGTTTTCAGCGTCTACCATGGGAGACAGAGAATCTGAACTTCCAGCATCAGTCTGAGCCCTGCAAGTCACACAGGCCCGCATCTTGGATTCTTAAATTTAGCAGAAGTTGCAAATACCCATAATTCTGGCTGTTCTGCCATTGGCAAGGACATCCCTCTATAATTTAGCCTTAGTTTGCAAATCTAATGAAAAATATTTCATCTCTTGCCCTTCGTACTAGGAATGTGCGTGATGCTTTCCTAATTAAGGCAGGCTGTTCTATGCCATTAAGCTTATGAAAACCTCTCCCCTACCCCACAAAAAGGCTGAACGTTGTATTTAATAAATTTGCAAACAGGAGCGCTATTTGAGAGGGGAATTTTAGGTTTTAAAACAATCAGTCTTACGTTAGCACCTATTGTTCTGAGATCACATTTTTAAAAACTATCTGCATGGCATCATTTCAGGCAGTTTGATATAGAATCAAACCAAAGAAAAAAAAATCAGTTATTGGAGAGGAAGGGGATTCCCAAAGACTTTGTACCGAGTTAAAGTGTACTATGTTCTGTGCTCTTTCACTGAACAATAAAAACTTTACAGAACTTTAGGAACAAGTATTGTCCTACATCCATACCAAAATTTTATCGTGTTGGACAAAATGCACTAATTTGCTGTTTCAGAGAGAAAGAACCCGTAAAGTGGGACCGTTAGCAAGGGTAGTAAATCTAAACACCAAGAAATATGAATGAGTAATTTTGCGTATGGAAGAGGTTGCCACATGAGTGGTAGAGGAAAAGATGGGAGGGCAGAATGATTTGAAAATTGTGATTAAAAGAAATGAATGGGTAGGTAGGTAATTTCATAAATAAGGGACCAGATTTATTCATGGTGGTTTCATTAGAAGCAGCGATAAATTAATGCCAAGGAGAAGTCTCTCTCTTTGCAATAGTTTTGACCTATTCAGTGGAACCATTGTAGTTACTAATTCATACAGGATTATACATAATTGGGATGCCCAATTATAACAGTTGAGTTTCAGAAATAACAACACTCTTTCCTTCAGGGATCTGTAATACATTCCATTACCTTGAACTTGTGTTACGCAATAACCAAAATAAAATTTTCAGATGTTCTCTTAAACTCTCCTATCCTTGCTTCATACTGTGTATGTGAAGGAAATACGTTGAGAGGATTAAACATATGGGAAAGAATTACCATTTTAATACATTTGACTTGTCCACAAGGAGACAATAGAAGGTTTGCAGCCTCAGTAAATCCACTTTAATATATGTAAAGAGTTCAGAAAAAAAAATTCTATCCCATTGTCTTCACGAAAGCAATAGCAGTGTGGCCAGTGCTGGAAAGGCCAAGATTAGTTTATTTACCAAAGAAATCTGACGGTTCATTTTGTTTTGCAGGGACGGCTTCCCTTACCATGTTTTATTCCACTAAAATATTGCCTTACTGCATTAATTCATGTGAAGCCTTATGCATAAACTGCTAGTGGAAGTATCTACACTTTCAAAAGTGTGGCTGATGCCATGTTTCCCTGCAATTTGAAATTTCCAACATAGAAGCCAATCTTAAATTCAGCTAATGGTTTTTCTTTTTGCGTGTTGACTCTTAAAGCTGCTGAGATATTAGAATAATAAGTGTTTGAAGAAAAGAATAATCTATTTATACAGAATCAATAAAGTGTTGCCATGGGAAACCTGAAGCTCTCAAAAGGAGATTTCCTAGAATAGAGGATTTTCCGAGGAGAGAATGGCTCATACACATTTGGTCCTTTCTGACTGTTGCCGTCTCATTGCCTTCATTCATGTGGCACTGAACCCTGCCTGGTTCAAGGCAGGGATTCTCCTCATGTACATCATTGAGCAGCAGAAACTGGAGACATTACTAGGATGTCCCGTGATTGTTACAGAGGTTGGATAAAAGAGAGCTGTGTGAGCAGCAATGCAACAATCCAACTTATGGAAAAAGGTCTGTAAAGGGGTTGTCTGTGGAGGACCTTGGCGTATGCCGGGGAATTTTGTACGGGGCTATTTTAGCTGTGGGGTTACACAGCTAGCTTAAAGGGCAGAAAAGATGATGACGATCTGGTTAGCTTGCTGGAGCTCACAGGAGAAAGACTGTTTTTTCTCGTAGCTTTGTTTTCAGTAAAACATCGCACACGTTATTTTGTTTGTGCTTGGACAGTCTCAACCTTAGAATGTGCATGAAAGTACATTTATACATCTTCCCAGGGTTTGGGGAGGATAGTAATATCTGTAATATGTGACATTATTGTCTTCTGTTGCTAGTGAACAGTACCCCATCAACCTCTAAAAAATGACTGATGGTAAACTGGAGCTCTTTCCTATTGAATCGTGCAGGATTTTTCATGTGGGGTCAGCAAGCCATTAGGCACCTCAGTGATACAATAAGGAGTTTCGTTCTAACCCTTCCTGCCTTTCTACAAAGGCAACGCAGCTAGATTGTACGCCCAGTGCAAGGACATAGTTTGTGCTACTGTGCATTTCGTGTAATACGAACTGAAGGTGTCAGTCGTGGTGTCGCTGGCTCACTACCCTTTTGCTGCCTCTGAATTGAGTTTACAATGAAATGAATTGGAGCAAAGCCAAAGATAACCCTGAATGTCAAAAATGGTATCTTTAAAGCGATTCTGGATGCACAAGCAGCCAAAGAAGTTCAGTCCCTCTTCAAAGTCATGATGCAAGTATTGTAATGCAGATTAACATCGATTTGCTACCAGTTACTGACAGCTAGCAGGAATCTTTTAAAGATTCTCCACAGTACCCAGTACCCATGGAATAAAAAGCTCTCTGCATGAAAAGGAAGCTGTATTTTCATGCAGATGATCCATCCTAAAAATAGTATCCATGTTATATACGTAAGAAAAAATTCAATTTTGTATAATATATTTGAGGACTATGACAGGATTCAGTTTATAGCATAAACAGTTAGTTACATTTAAGCACATAAGTAATGCCACTGACTCGAATGCATGCTTAAGTACTTGCACGTTATTTTTTAGTAATTAATATATTGCAGAGAGGCAATAGAAATGCTGACTTGCAATATACCGACAGCAAGTTTGCTGTGGTTCCGAACTATCCTTGTGCAGGACTGGTATGCAGGTGTATGATGAATGAGAGTTGACAAGATTCTACAATAAATACTTGAAATACCAAAGCAATGACTACCGAAGCATAAAAGAAGTACTGTACCGGGCCATAATTCAAACCAGCATTCCATTTACAAATGTAATAAGAGTAATAGAAAAGATTAACTTTCATAGGAAATTACAGTTTGTGTGCGTAAGTGCATGTTTTTATGAAGTTCAGTTTCCTACAGGCTTTATGTTTCTGCATCAAAGTTACCAGAATAATTTTAGATTGCAGCTCATTCAGTAACGTTATGGCCCTGGGTATAGAGTGCTCACAAGGACTGCTTCCCACTGAGGACTCGGTTTGTGCTAAGATGTCTATGTGTCTCAAGCGTAGCCATAATACAAGCACTGTAAACTGCGGTGTGTGCTCGTATCTTTTACTTGCATGTAAAGGCACCCACACTCTTTTGGGACTACGCCTAGACGATGGGCGTCACCTTATACACAGGTCTGCACACAGGCGGAATGTTCTCCAAAATCTGGTCTCTGTGGAGGAGATCGACATGGTTTAGATACAATTCACTGTTCATCCAGTGCCATAAAATATGTTCTGTCCTCTCTAGCTCCTCATTATACGAGAACTAAGTGATGCAATGTGCAACCTTCCTACAAATAGTGTGATTCACTGCTGAAAAGAACTGCCTGAGTGGCAAAAGACACTTCACTTTCTGAAGGTACAGATACAAGTTCAATGAGTGCTGACCACTAGGATCCATTTCTTTCCTGTCGAAGTGGATACAAATGGATATGAGTTCAAGAGATTTGCCAGCAATCACAGAATCCCAGCACGGCGGGGGCTGGCAGGGCCCTCCGGAGCTGCCCCCGTCCAGCCCCTGCGTGAGCAGCACCCCCAGAGCAGGGGCACAGGACCGCGTCCAGGCGGGGTGGGAATGGCTCCAGGGAAGGAGACTCCACAGCCTCTCTGGGCAGCCTGGGCCGCTGCTCGGGCACCTGCACAGCAAAGGGGTTTTGCCTCAGGTTTCAGTGGAACTTCCCGTGTTCCATCTTGTGCCCGGTGCCCCTTGTCCTGTCGTCGGGCACCGCTGAGAAGAGCCCAGTCCCATCCTCCTGACACCCGCCCTTCAGACACTGATAAGCCCTGAGGAGATCCCCCTCAGCCTTCTCTTCTCCAGGCTGAACAAGCCCAGGTCTCTCAGCCTTTCCTCCCCAGGGAGATGCTCCATCCCCTGAGCATCCTTGTGGCTCTGCGCTGGCCTTGCTCCAGCAGCTCCCTGTCCTTCTGGCACTGGGGGCCCAGCACTGGACACAGCACCCCAGCTGCGGCCTCCCCAGGGCAGAGCAGAGGGGCAGGATGGCCTCCCTCGCCCTGCTGCCCACACTCCTGTCCATGCAGCCCAGGACACCGCTGCCCTTCTTGGCCCCGAGGGCCCAGCGCTGGCTCAGGGGCACTGGCTGCCCACCAGCACTGCCAGGGCCTTCTCAGCAGAGCCGCTTCCCAGCAGGGCAGCCCCAGCCTCTGCTGGTGCCTGGGGCTGTTCCTCCCCAGACTAAAACCTGTGTCTTCTGAGTCCCTGGACAATACTGCAGCCCTTGTGGTTTTCTTCCTTCCTGATGAAACCTCATAGCCTAATAACCTTATCTCAAAAGAAAAAAGGAAAAAAAGAAAAAAAAAAAACTGAAACCAAAATGAGCAGTGAAGAAATCATGTTATTCAAATAATATTTAATCCAAAAAAATAAAATTTAAAAAAAAATTTGATTATGAGAGGAAAAGGAAGACAATCAAATCACTTGTCTGCTTCTTCCTTCCTCTTCAGGAACTTCTGCTCAGTGTCTGAGTTCCCCAGAACTGTTTAAAATAACCATCATTAAAAAGTTGGTATCACATCTCTGACAGCTTTATTTTTTTTGTGTGTGCTCATAGCCTATCGAAGTTAGAGCAAAACACTGTGAGAAATCCCCTTTGTTTCCAGTTGCAGATCCAGGAGCAGAAAATCTAGCTTGCTGCAGCTGTAATTGCTGCCTTGGATTTCAACTGGCCACTTTCTAGCATTATTCACAAGACAGCTTTATTGCATTTTGAGATCTGATTATTAACTGTCACAAAAGCCTTGGTACCAAGAAGGAGGAGTGACATCCCCAAAGCTAAACATGGAGAAGCTGTCATCTAGAAGATGACATCGTTCTCATGCTCAAATATCACAGCTGTTTATAATGCCACCGTGGTGGTGTCCAGTCGCAGTAACGCTAAGAGATGTCACAGACTTGACTGGTGCTGCAATGGAGGAGTGTGGCACCAAGGTGTGTGCGCTGGCAAAGTGAAAGCGTGTGTTTGCTCTGAGTAGCTTTAACTAGCTGTTGGCAGAAGAAATGTTATGGTTGCGTTTTACATCCGATTTGAGTACATGGAATAAAAGGAAGCTCTGGAGCTCTGCTTGCGAAGCAACCTGTAGCGATGTGCGTTGTCACCCTTTGTCACTTATACCACGTAGTCCAGTTAGGACCACAAAAATCACCAGTATTACCTGTTCAAACAGCTTGGTATTTCCTCAGATTTTCAGATATTCTGTACAAATCTTCCATTTTGTAATTTTTCATGTTGCAAGAAGCCTTTGACTATCCAATGTTTTCTATTTTTTGTTAAAAATAATCAAATGATTTTTTTTAATGCATCAACTTTTTAAAATTGCATATAAAACTGATAATTGTGATTTGGCTTAACTCCAATGAAAAGAGCGGGCACACAAAAAGATTAATGTGGCCGACTTAAGGCTCTCTATTCTGCATGGAAGGCTTTCTTCAATGTTTGCTCCTTCTACTATTTGTAATAGGCATTCCCTTTTTTTCCCAAATAACTACCGAGATAATGACTCAGAGAACAATTTTCAACTTTCTGAGTGACAAAGACATTACAACAGGACAGGGTTCTCTGGCCTAATTGAAAGAATGAATTAATTTTCCTCTATATTTTGCTGGCATTTTGCTCCACTGTAAATTATTCTGTGTATTCCAGGTGAGCTCCATACAGTTAATCTGTTTTTCACAAAACGTAGGTCAGAGCCTGTAAGGCTTCTGGCTCTGGAACGCTGCAGACTCCAGATGTGCTTCTGTGTGCTGAGCACTTGCATGAATTAAAATCCAAACTGGAGGTCCTTAACGTGATGAACCACATCTACAATTCTAATAGAGCTCTTCACTGTAATAGATTGGGGGAAATGAGGTAAAACATTATCACTAATCTTCGTGCTAACTGCATTAACTCTCAGGATATATTTATAAAGGCAAGGGAGGATATTACCAAAAAGATTTATCCAACGGTGAAGGTTTTTTCCCCCATTAACTAACTTCTAAGTTTCAAACTTCTTTCAGTTTAATTGGGGATAGTGGAATCTAGGAGAAATAATTATAAACATGAGTACATAGGCAATATGCTACTATTTAGCACAAAATACAACTGTTTGGGGCTAGTAATTTAACCAACACAAAGACAGAAAGTTCAAATAAAATTAACTTTCCTTGGCAACTGTGGAAAAGATAACAAGGAAATTTTGAGCAAGCTATCAAAGGTTTAACCTGAATTCTGTTGAGAAGAGCATAAATAAATGAAGCAAGAACAGATCGCCAACTAAAACCAAGTAGCCTTGTAGAGGGTTAGGGGTTGTTTTTTTCAAGGAAAAGAAAGAATTTAATGTCTGGAGTCAAAGTTAGACTCAATCAATACGTTCAGGGCTCTTGAGAAATTTTGAAAATAGTTTCCTACTTGTAGTGATTTAGGGCAGCCAGGCATGTAAAAAGATCGAATTGGTTGTGAGAAATCAATGACCTCCCCCCCCCAAGATTCCCACTGAAACGAAAACTTGCCAATTACAATGGGAGTTTTGATAAGGCCAGCAGGAGAAGGATGTTCCAGACTCGAAGAAACAGTATGTGAAGTGTAATATCTATTATTTTTTGTGCCATTAGGGTGTGAGACAGAGACCTGCTGAACACCTTATCTTAAAACTCCAGAATATCTCTCCCGTGGCAGATTAGCAGTGGTGATACAAAGCAAATAAGCAGAGTTTACGCAAGCATGTGATAATCACTCTCCATCTACTGGCAACATCCGCAGACATTTACGTCTCTGCTCAGCAGGTAACTGCCGTGCTACTTCATTGCAGCCTTTCAAATCTTTTGTCAAAACTCCCTTTGGATGTAATGCAAGAAAAAATACGACAATGGATAAGTTTGCTTATGTTCTGAAACAACCACTTAAGACGAGGGTTGCTTTTTTTCTTATTCTTTCACCACGATGGTCTGTCTTTTGTCATGCTAAGCACCACAGGTACTGGTCCCTGTGGTTGTGTCTACACTAGCAGGTAGGGCAGATGAACGGGAGCAGGTCCGTAGCTGGTGTGGGGGACATTTCTGGGGCTTTTTACTGCAAAACAGGGCCAGTGTCATCCCACGGGCTGAATGCCTATTTCCCGATGGTGTGCATTAGGTGTGCTCCTGTGGGGACATTTTCCAGCTTAATTTCATCAGAGAGGAACCAATTCGTGCAATGTGAGAGCGCTCCGCAATGTGAAACGAGGCGTGATGTGGGGGGCAAGGGGAGGATCCACTTCGGTCAGTGCAGAAAGTAGGTACTGGCTTACAGGGTGGAAAACGCTGGGGTGGTCAGGCCTGGTTTTGCTCAAAAAAGGGAATGCAGGTTACCCTAACACTGCACAGCCCTTCCCCAAGCCTCTCCTCCTCTTCCACTCCCCCCTCCTTTCCAATTTAGAAATTTCAGTTTGGGGTGGCACCCTTCCTTGGCTTGCTCCTACGTGCTGCTTGCCAAAATCTCTCTCATAGGCATCCAAAGTGCAACCAAGCTGTTGCAAGGCTGGGGACGAAGCTACGGGACCTCGGCATAACCAGAGGTGGAGTAGACTCCCCCCAGAAAACTGATCGCTGTGGCTTTGTGCAAGCACCCAGTGATTCCTCCTAGAGGGAAAGCGCATTCCCTCTTTCTCTTCCTTCCAAGAGCAGTGTTTCAGAGGCAAGCCAAACAGCTGTGCTTACAGGATCTCACAGAGATTCCAAAAAGCTGATAATAAGGTTTGACAGTCATGTCATAATTGTTAACAATGGTATTGGAGATGTGCCAACAACCTCACACTCTCTCGCTGCTTCTCTGGGTAAGAGGAATTGCTCTATGGCTGTAAGTCTGCAAACCAAATTTGACATAAAGGGACATTTCTTGCAGGAGAAAATATAAAGCATTGTATTGTATTGTGCCAGATTACACAATAGTCTTGAAGGATAAAGTAATGAAACAGAAGAGAATACAGTGACACCACATTAATATTTGCTATTTCTGCTCCGCGCGCACTCAAACGTATTATGTAGTTAAAGCTTTTAGGAACCCGATGGAACAACCAGGTGTAAAGGTTTGGCAGTGGGCATCTGGTATGGTCCACTTATTTACGGTGTGATTGATACAAGCTGATGAGACCTTACCCTCTGAAAATCCATTGCCTGTTCTCTGTTACCAGCACACTGTACAGAGAAGTTTCTAAAAGTGTAATCTGGAGCTCCTTGTACTCCTTTCCTCTACAGCTATTTGTCCTGGTTAACATGCACCCAATAATGTAACTGTCAGAATAAATCACAGCAAATGATACTTTCCCACATGGGTGTCACGAATTTCAAAGCTCAAGGTTCTGGGATTTTTTCAGGCCAATGGAGAGGGCTAGTTCCTTCTGCAATTTGTTGACCCTCAGACAGCCATAACTCTTAGCAACCTTCACTGCAAAAAGAATCAAAATACAAATCAACACTATAAAAAGTGACATATGAGAACTATGTCCTTTTTGCCTGCATTTGTAATTCCTTTTCAATGGCTCTATTAGAACTCGTATAAGCAAACCCATGCAGATTTCTGCACGATCTGTTAATGATTATAGACTGTTGTTTACCTTATCATGGAAGCTGTCGATAGACCTAGTTAATGAATTTTTTTTTTCTTGTCATGCGAATTTTAATTAACAGTTTATTAACTCGCAATCCAATTCCCTGGAGGTCTCTGTAGAATTCAGGAAGATACATTATGCATATGCTCATGCTTTCTCCTGAATTTAGATAATTTATGGTCCAGAATTATTACATCAGTTTCACAGCACTGCAGATACAACTCTGACCACTCCAATTATCTGTCTACTCCAGAACATAGCAGCCGTTACTTCAAGCCATCATAAAAAAGTTTATTAATTTAGCTCCACTGACTGCCAACTATTTTACTGCAGCGCTACAGAAAGCTATCTGCCATGTAAGAAACCTTTAGCTATTTTTCTCTCAGCTTGGCTTTCCAAAAGGGCTTTCTAAAATTTGCAAGGATGAATAGTGGGGCCAAATGAGAATCTGCATGGAAGCTTCCCTAACTCCCTGCAAAAACAAACAAGTGTTTAAGGCAAGGAGCTGATATTTTCTGAGCCTCAGAAAAGTGAGGGTTGGCTAGGGACTGCAGCAGCACTATAGCTCTCTTTTTCTCATAATTTCTAAGGGCTGTGAATTTGTTTACACACTTACTGGTGTGTGCTGTTTCCCCTGGAGCAAGTTTTTGCTGGTAACTGATAGCAATAGCTGAATATAAACTTCTAAGTTCACTCTTAACCATATTCTTCCCAAGATTTCTTACAGTATTAATATCCTGAACATTGGATCCACCTGGATTTCAGGCAAAATCCAGCACCGATGTTGGCTGAACTTCAATTGAGCATTGTGCCCCAGGATAGTACAGTCGC
The DNA here is from genome assembly GCA_013400875.1 of Anhinga rufa. NCBI lineage: Eukaryota > Metazoa > Chordata > Aves > Suliformes > Anhingidae > Anhinga > Anhinga rufa. The sequence goes on along the minus strand of VZTV01044417.1, from coordinate 21,090 downwards.
CTGGGATGCCTGACAGCCTGGCAGGACGGATCAGAGGCACAATAAAGAGAGATCCCACGGAACAGACAAATGCTAGTATCTAATGACCAGCGTATCGTGGAGTCCTCCTCTGCAGAGGAGCTGGGGAGCTGCTGCAGGTCCAAGCCTGAGCAAGGGGAAGGAAGGAGAAAGGAAGCCACTTGCCCAGATCAAACCGAGGTACCCACCCCAGGGGAGCAAGCACAGGGGGCAGGGGAGAGCTCCCCTAGGGTCAGTCAGTCTGGGACTGCCTGGGATTGTCACACCTGGTTGTACATAACCGGAGAGATGTGCCTCCAGCACGCTTCTCGTGCTCTATCTTTCATACGCCAGAAAATCCCACAGGGATTTCCTCTAGCAGAAAGGCTTGGGTTTGGAATGCAAACATCCTCTTTCAATAGGATAGCTTCGTCTGCAGCAAGAATATTATTTTTCTATGTTTGGGATAGATTCTGTACTTACCAAAGTGCCGAAGTAAAACGGGATTCCCTGAAATCATGGTAAGTCTGGCTGCTGCAGCAAAACCAGCTATTAAAACTAAGACTGCTTTGCAACTCTGATGCCCAATAGTCCTTTCAGATGTAAAGGTTCTGATGTGCTCTTTGAAAATGCTAGTTGTCATGAGTATTACGATACAGTTATACCGATTGCTTGTCATTTTATATTACTGCTGGTCAAATACCTGAAACCCCAAATTCAAAGTCTGCCTTTGAATTACAGAAGACAGCTGCCAAAACTGGCAGCTGAAATATTATAACTTCATCAGCTGCGCATCAGCCTGCAGCAGATGCCAAGGCTGGAGGAAGCACTGCAGCAGAGGCAGGCAGGAACGCTACACCCAGGGAACTGCATTTGGGATCTGTGGACCTCCCAAATACGTCCCGTCGAGGGCGAATGTTGACTAACTGGGAGCAGGTTTGGTTTTCTTTACCGTTTTGAGAGGTCACGCACAAACCCCTAACAGTCAGTGGAACAGAGACGAAAACCGCTGACCTAGATTGTCTGCTGAACGGGTGGAAGGGGAAAAAAAGGCAACCCTTGCGCATCGCTCCCAACACAGCCAAAACCGACTTTAGAGAGACACAGACGTACGTTGCCCGGGGTAAAGGCCACGCTGCATTTCATAGGAATATCAGATGTATTTTGAGAAGTCAGAAGGTCTTTTTCTGAACTGAAAACGAACCTTTGCAGTTCATGGGCTGTTACTAGTGCAGATGCTGGAGGTTATGAAAGTGTAAAGACAGACTCCCGATCTTTAGGCAAAATACTAGTGACAAGGCAAAATGGAAACTGGGGAAAAAATACAGCTTTTCTCAAGTGTAATAAGGAACCAAAGTGAAGTAACTATTTGAAAACTGCTTCAGAGCCACTTAAGTCAATGAGAGTTTTCATTTTCCACTCATATTGGCTTTTAATCAGGCCAATAAAGGAGAGGCAAAAATAGACTGATGGAAATTAGAGGCGTAACCAAAATGTATGTGTCTATTTGGAAATGGGACATAAAATGGACTTTTTACTTTACACAATGTTTAATGTTCATACTTTTGAAGATACTTATTTAGAACAACAATCAGACTTTCATTGGCAGAGAACATAATAATCTAATAGGTTTTGCAGACTTCTATGGAATGCTAACTATAAAATGCATCACCCATAAATTAAGGTTCAAAAGGTGACACAGAATCAGAATATTAAATAAGAGCACCTTTCCCTAAGTTGAGTTAACTGTTACAGCAAAATTTATTGCCAATCTGGCTCCAACATCTGCACAACTAAAGGACTTGTTAAAGAAAAATGAAACTTGTCTTTCTGCCAAAGTTTGGAGAGGCTTAAGCAGAAATTAATATCCGTAAGAAATCCTGGAACATTTTTGAAAAATTACCTGGCTAGCAATACCTGCTGCTTTTCAGAGGAAAAAAAAACAAAACAAAAATGTGTTTTAAAAGTGCAGCTAAGACATGCTGCACGGAAATGATGGGGCTTTCACGCAATTACTTTCTAATTTTGTTACTGTTGTTAAGGTAAATTTTTGCTAATCACAGTTATTTCTAACAAAACAAATCTGATACATTCTCTATGGAAACAGACCATAGGCTCTTGTATTCTCACAAAACGGCACACGTGCTGATGTTAAATGTAAAAGGGACACGGATGATAATGCAAAACCCCGTTCTCATGTGCAAGTTCAAGGTGACAATTCAAGATAGCTCTCTCCTTCGTTTCATAAATTCTCTCTCCAGTATGTGTTCTGGAGGAATACTGCCAGAGCAGGAATACTGCAGTTGAGATGGTCTGCAAATGCACACGTGGTGCGTAAACACTAATAATTTGAAAAATCAACCATGAAAATGTAGGGAGAGATAACTGAATTACTGTACGTGCTCTTCTCTCTTGCTGTCCATGAGGAAAAAATGTGTTTGTGTGTGTACATGGCAAATGTGTAATAGTGATTTCTGTGTTTCTTTTTTCAGAACGTCATTTTCCATATTCCATCTAAAGGCAAAAAACTTTGCCGTAATGAAACCTTCTAGATTTTCATTTCAAAACTGACATAGAGGAAAAACCTAAATTGCACATTATTCACAGTGGAAGCTACAGCAACAAGACAAACTAATTGTCCTTAATTCTCAACCCAAACTGAATTTATTTATTTCTTTAATTTTTTTTTCATTTTAAATGAGGAAATAAATCCAAACATTTTTCAGATTTAGACATTGATATTTGTTGACCACACAAAGTGAACAGCCAAATCCAAAAGTCATTCAAGATTAAGTTGGTTAAAATTCTGTGTCTATACGATGTCTCAATCTTCACATCCTAAATTTTCAATGCAATCACAGAGAGATTACTCTTTAACCAGCCTGGTACCTGTTCGAGAAGATATCTGGGCTAGATATGCTTAAAAGTATTTAAAGTCCCATCTTGACATTTAACCACTTGCCCATATTTTGCAATAAAATATCCAGCCGCTTATAGTTAAACATGCTAATGGCTCTTCTTTTCAAATTCTGGAATCCTCCAGTTCCTTTTAATTACTAGATTATAAGAGATTAATAGCACCAAGACATTTAGTCACTTGATGGCATGCTGCTTCTCTTTTTGTCACTGAAATCTGATGCCTACAGTTTCTATTTGTGATAATAAACCATGGAAAAGAAAATAATCTATACTGTTAAATTTTAAAAACTGAATTCACTATTCTTTTCTCCAGGCACTTCACAGAGAACTGGGGTCTCTGGGCTGGATTTCATTAGCCAGCAGGAGGCATGCATTTGATTACCAAGCAACATTAGACTTGCTAAGGGAGATGCCAGAATTCCTGGCTCAGGGTACAATGACAGCACTGCGTACGCTGTTTGAAAGCTTTAGCTTAAAATTACAAGGCGCAGAGAAGAGAACGTCAGTTATAAGGGAGCAGGCAACGGTGCGAACTTAGATCCCAGCTGACAGTGTTGGGGATGGTTAGGTGCTGAGATGCTGAATTCATGACCTAGAAAAATAAACTTTGATTAGCCAGGAGTTGGTAGAGACGCAGAAACCAGGAAGCTGAGCATCCTTGTATTCAATGAAATCATTTCATGGATTGTAAAAGATACAGCAAATAGATGGCATCAATTTCAACGATGTACAGAACACTCTTCATTCCCGTTCAATCAAACTGCAAGAAATTAATTCATAGCATTTAAGGATTGTCAGGACTGTGAAGGATCGTCAGGACTGTGAACAATGATTTCTGTTCATAATGCTTTGGTTGTTATGACACCTTCTGGCTGTGGATTTCAGCTAATTAACAGCAATTATTTTAGCCAGAGCATCTTTAGCTCTGCAGTGACTTCACATCTTTGAGGCCGGTTGGTTCAACAGTAAAGGTACCACCACCTTATTACCCCGTAAGCACTTCTGCAAATGGCAAGATCCAGTTCCGCTGTGCCCATAAGGACTGACACCTCCGGCATCTTTTCTTCCCAACATACTCACACGGACAGAACTGAGGTGCTTTGTGGCTCTGGGATTTCAAACTTGCACAATCCACCAAGTGCCAGTAATATAAGTCCCTCATGCATATTTGATTGCTGCCTTGGGTGGTAATATCGCTGCCTTTAATGTATGTGCACATTGTGCAGTTGCTGTGGGAACCATAACTTTGAGGTTTCATGATTTAAAAAAAGAAAGAATGTATTTATAGACTTTATTTATTTTGCTTATGAATCAACATGTTAATATTGATGCAATGGAAGAAGAAAGGAAAACAAACTTCTAAACAGAAAGCACAACATCAAACACTGATCTGTTTATTTTTCTCTTCTGCAAAGTTTCCATAACAGGCAAAATAGCAACAGAAAGGGAAAATATTATAAAACAAGAACCAGACAAAAGAGGAAGAAAGCAAGCTGCAGATAGCTGAGTAGTTGAATTAAGTTGTTGAGAGATCAAGTTTTACCCGTCATAGATTACAACATGCTAGAAGATGCTGCGACGCATTGCAGGCTCTTGCCGTGGGGTCCCAGGTAGCTGCCCCAGGCGCTTTGAAGCTCACCTAAGGCTCAATGCGCCAGGCTGCTCAGGTAATCGCAACAGTGGTTTCTAGGTTCATCCGTTGGGTTTCAGGTGGTCACAAAATGGGGGGGGGTCTGGGTTTGCTTGTAGGTTTTAGGCTCATCTGAGCTCTCTTGAGGGGTATGCGCTCTGCAGAGCTGGCCCAGCACCTCTGTCACAGCCCAGCACTGCCCACACCGACCGTGTGAGCATGGCTGATGTTGGATGCGGTGCAACTACAGCTTCACCACAGTGCAAGATAAAATCACAGATCTATCATTAAGGAGATAAGAAAAGAGGAGTCATCTCACAGGTGGCTCTATGGGGTGAGTCTGTTACTGGAAGCAAGATGCTTCTGTAGTGAGGATGGCTGAGTAAAGCTCTGTGGTTAATCTACTGAGCCAGGTGACTGCAGAGGAGGATCCAGCCTGGTCTCTACCTCTTAGGGCATGAGCAAGGTTTGGCCAGGCTGGTTTAGTGCTTCCCTCTCAGATGTGTTTTTTTCTGATTTCCACTGCATGAATTATGGCCACAGCAAATGCTTTATTTCAATTAAATGCGAAAGGAAAGGGAACTTCTTTCCCCTCACAGTTCACAGTAGTCTGAGCATGCGCCGGAGTGAAGGAGCCAGGCAGAGGGCAGGGGAAGCAGCTCTCTGTGTGTGGATGAAGTGGCTGGAATATGTATGAGGCTCTAATCGGCTCACACACATAAGCAAGGTGCCTAAAGACCTAGGTGCCCTGCCTAATTGTTGTAAGCAATTAATAAGTCAGAGTCCACTACTACTGTCCCATGCAGCTCATTAAAAGAGCAAGGAGTGAACTTGTCTGCAAAAGCTGCCTGGAGATGTGGAGCATTTGGGGTTCACAGGCTCAGGGCTAGAGAAGGTCACAGCCAGGCTGGCATCATCCCCTGCTCTCCTTAGCGTAAGGAGAGACCCGCGCTGGGGCGGACAGGGCTCCCCTGGTGCCCGGGGCTGGCTGGCATTGCTCTCAGTCCTGATTGTTTTATGCATCAGTCTGAGCAATGATGGACCCTGGTTCTCAGAGTCTACTTCATTTTTCTCATGTTTAATGCATGTGTCACAGCAGCGTTCACTGTGAGTGTCCAGGAGATGACCGGTGATCCAAGCTGCCGCTTTGCAGGCAGCACAGAGCACGTTAGATCCAGCAGCTGCCAATTATTTGCGGCATTTAAGCAGACATCCCTTTTTACCACCTTTCCCTCTTCTCCACCTTCCCTGAACGTGGGCTTGCTGGGTTTATAACTGCACAGCCAGAGTGGTTTTCTGGGCCTCCTCTTCCTGTTTATCCCCTTCTCCATTTTGATGTCAGTTAAAACTTTCCCTATAGTTTCATGCAAAACATAATAAAGGTGTCCATTTGCGGCATTTCCATCCATCTTGCATGAGTTTTGTGGTGGAGTTTGTGGGTACCAGTGGCATGTCTAGTTTTCCCTTTTTTTTCCCCCTACCATTTAAAATCCCTTTATTTGCCTCTCTGACCTTGTTTCCTTCTGCCTGGTCCTCCTGTTTTCTCGTCTGGGCCACCCTCCTTTGCTTTACCCGTGCATACTGCTGCGTCCTTCCATTTGAGCACATTTGAACTCCGTGGGAATGGATGGGGTTTGTCTCTGAGATAATCATGCGATACATAAAAAAATATTCTGCTTTCCACTGATTCAGCAAAGATACATAGTAGATTTTTAACCTGGAATATGAAAGGATATATTTTTTGGTTCAAAAAAGAAAGATTTTGCCATAAAGCTAAATATGTTTGAAATACATAGCAATTCAAAGCAATAGTCATGCCTGAGATAGATACTAGCATTTACTTTTATTATAACACAGTTCTGTTCAGAGAAGTTGGCAGAAAGAATTGTGTTGTAAGCACAAGAGTCTATCCTCTGCTTTCATGTATGATTACAGCTCATTTTGGTAGTGTAGTTTTCTCTGGCAATGAAGCACTTAATAGTGGACTGAGATTTCTGAAAGGCTGACCCCATGCTATTTGTACCTACCTCATTTCCAGATGCAGTTACTTATAAATAAAGCCAGTTATAGGGTACATTATAACTTAATTCTGTGATTAATGATTTTGCTTCCGCTGGTAAATAAACTCCCTTTCCACTACAGAGGGACAACGCTGGAGCCAAGGGAAGGGACAAGAGTATGTTGGCCTCTTCATCTGCTGATTATTAAGTTTTCTGGGAGGTAATTATTTTTCTTCTGCTCTGATCAATGTAGTCTGGTATCTGTTTAATCTGTAGTCTGTAGCTACCACATTTTATAAAAGGTGAAAAATGAGGAACCTGAAATGTTCCTACTAGGCTAAAAGAAAAGCGTGGAGCTGACTTTCAGTCTGTCACTATTCTCCACGTGGATGCTACAGCTATTTTAGAGAAGAACATTATTGCCACTGTGTTGAATGGATATTATATGATGGTATAAATATGTCAATTAGTATTTCAATTAGCATCCGTGACTAATCCTGCCCACGCTGGGAAGTTGCAGTATGCAAGTTTCTTACCAAAGGGTATGTTTTTGTGTCTTTGTTATTCAAGTATAATGCCAGTTGACAACTTCAGTAGTGGGGGATAGGACAGAAAATTATAAGCTTTCTGTTTAATGGAAGGCAAAGGATTGGCTAGAAACGTTTCAGTAGAGGGTGAGGTCTTAATTCTCCTGTATTATATGAAATTCTATATTCTACTTCACATTATGCATCAACTCCTACAGATTTTCTTTTAAATAGTTGAATGCTCCAAAGTTTCTATGAACTTTGTAAGGGATTTTGTCATACAGCTTTGTTCCCATACTCTCTAGCTGAGAGTACAGCTCCCTAAAAGTCTCATAAAAATGAAATTATTCTTAACTGTGTTAACATACCATCCACGCCATCATGTTCATCTATGGCAAGGCCATTTTATAGTGCCTTAACAGAGTAAATGGTCCTTTTTATAAAAAAAATAATAAATTGTAAGCAACTAATGTGCTAAGATTTAATGTTGAAAACAATCTAGCCTTCAAATGTGACTATACTACAAAAAAAAAAAATAAAAACCAACAAAAAGTCGATTTTGGCACTCTGTTTTGATACAACATCTGGAGTGAAGGTATTTCTTTCTCTTTTTTCATTATTTCCTTTATGCCAGTAGAGGGCACAACTGTTTAAATCACATTCATTTCATACACAGCGTGCCATAATAAAAGCCATTTAAAAATTCATGGGGAAAAAAGTAATATACATCTATTTCGAATAATGACCATTTTGTGGAGTTTGACTGCATTATCCAGGAACTGCTAATAGCAAAAAGAAGGCTATTCAAATGATTTTGCTATTTCAAATGATTTTCCAGAACTGCAACAGTGTTTGTTTCCGTAGAGTTCCGTAGAGTTTCCGTAGAGTTTGTTTCCGTAGAGAAAGCAATATTTTGGGCAATGGGGTTAAGGGAACAAAATATAAAGAGATGATAGTGCCTGGTTAGAATAAAACCAATATTAATGTAAACCCAAAAAACATTAATTACATGCTTTTAAATAATAGGGATTAGAAGGCTTGTGATTTTTTAATTCAAATTTTATATATAGATTTGGCAAACTTTAAGTAAAAATACACCCCCACAATGGGAAACTAAATCTTGGGGTAATTTTTCATTGTATTATTCCATCTGAAATCCAGGTAATGAGAATGAGAGAGGACTTGGTATAAACCACTGGCTTGAAAATTACAAAACAACAGTCCTGCTTTTCATGCATATCTTACAATACTTTCATTCCAGTGTTTATTTCTGGAAAGGCTTTGAAAAATCCTCATTTCAATAGATGAATAGCTTACCTGAAATTGTAAAGGAAAAATTAATTAACAGAAAGAGTATCCAGTCGGACAAAGTTTAACAAAATACAGCAAAAACAGTAACATATTTTCTTCCACTTTTTGACCAACGTCTGTAAATTTTTGAAGACAGCTATGTGCAAGACTTCAGTGAATAGAAAACCTAATATTGGATTTATTCTAACCCTGAAGTTAGAGATGTTATCTTCTAGCCAACCAGCACACTGCTGTCAAAAAAACTTTGACAAAATTATTGAAGAATGCGGGAAACTGCCAGCCATGGAGAGAATCATTGTTTGTGATAAGGTCACAAGAAGGATCAACATAGCTAAAAGTATCAAGACCCCACCAAACCATCCTAATGGAGGTTCTGCCTAAATCATTCAGCATGATGCCAGGAACCGAGCCAGAGACCCTCGGCTCTGCAGTGAGCTTAGAAGGGATAGTAAGAATAACATATAGACAGAGAGTGAGTAATGCATGTACTAGCAAAGAGCCAGCTTTAGCAGGGACTGTGCAAACTTTTTAAAGTAATTTTTAAGTTTGTGACTCTTTTCCCTTCACAATTGAAAAACGATTCCTTTTGTCTTGTCACTCATTTAGCTGATGTGCTGCAGATGAAGAGCAGGTTTCCTAGTGCATGCAGTTACTCCTACAATGTTCTGTGTAGCTAACTGAGCAGCAGGGTAAGTTAAAGTTAGCAACATCATCCTTAATAAATGTGAATTCCAACACCTCCAAATTCCCTCAATCTTCAGATGTCTTTACAAGATAGAGCTACAATGACTTCCCAAATGTTAGCTTGAAAACAGTAAGAAACTGGGCATCTCTTCCCTCCTAGAAATGCTTTTTATCAGTACAGTGACTGGCTTAAGCAGCAGGGTAGTCAGTCCTCCAGCCCCTCAGGATCAGCAGAGCATCCTCCTCTACCAGCTCCTTACAGACCCTGGGAAATGGGACCAGCTGGGAAGGTTGAGGAACAGTCCAGAAATGGTCTCCCTGTACCTGAGAGCAGCTCTCTGCTTACAGAGAGGATCCTGTCCAATTTAATCAGAATTGTTCCTTTATATTCAAGCCATAAAATCCCGCGTGCCCTGCAGGAGTGGCAGGATTTTCTCCTTAAACAGGCAAAATGGCTTACATCCAATCTACAGCCCTTTTCACCATTCCATAACATTCACCTTATAGAAGTTTTCATTTGAAGTTAATAAAATTGTAAAACATCGAAGGTAAAGCAACTGGCAATTTTAAAAAAAAAAAAAAAAAAAAGAGATAACTGTGTGCTGACTAAAGATTGTGACTTCCATTTGTATTTGGAGGTGCGTTAGTTGGATGGCAATGCCATCCTTAAAGATTTCCAACACAATTCCCGTCAGTTAGGGGGTGTGGAACTGGGAGACAACAATATCAGCAACTTGAATACTCTCAGACTCTTCCTTTTTGTTTTAGAATTTTCTGAAGATTTTTAAATTTCCTTTCAATATGTTAAGGTCCACAACTGCCCCCATGCTGAGATGCAGTAACATTTTGGTTGGAGGTCATTGACATATTGTTTTCCTTATTGTTTCTGCTCTCAGTGCATTTGCACGGGGTCATTTGTATTCGTTACAGATGCAGAGTTTTCCCATCAGGGTATTTATAGATCTCAGAATTATTAGTGCTTGATTTAGGAGAGTGTTCTTAACCTAGACAGGAATTAAAGCATATGTTTTCATAGAGACAAACATAAATACTGGCTGAAATACTTCACCAAACTGAAGCTCTTGGGGCACTTTTTTGTCTTGTTTATCTTTCAGGTATGCTGTTTTTCATTTTGTTTCTTCATAGGTCAGTGTTATTTATGCTCATTGTTTTATCTGGCTGCATCTAATCCTGCTGACAAAGTTTAGCATTAACTGCATTTACCTTTTTTTTTCCTCAGACACGTTTGGATGCCTGAGCTAACTCATGAATGAAACTGCATGATATTAAAACCCGAACGTACTTCATCATATTAAAATTTAAAATGTCAGATGAATTTTAAAGTCCTACATAGAGAACTACATTGCTGGAGCACCACTCCATGGATGCATGGAGGATGCCGCATAAGAAATATGAGCTGATGGCCAATATGATGGAGACAGTAACTAATATTTGTGTGTCATTCCCAGCTAGAAGTGAAAGCTTTGGAGATGACTGAAATCCAGCATCACATTTGGAAACACACATTGTACCATTACAGAAATAACTTTAAAAATATGGGTTTTTCCAAGTTCTTTTGAGCTGAATGAAAAATCACTGTCACACTAAGAAGAAGGGAAGGAGTAGTAGCCTGCTCTTTCCTTCACTTCCCCCTAGCATGATAGTGACAGTGATCACATTTCAGAGCGCTTTAAAGGAATATTTCTTTGCTGGCCAAAAATTTACTAACCGCATCTTTACTGGCAACAGCTGCCTATGCTTTGGTTTCTGTCTTCTAGCCCTTAAACAGCAAACTCACAGTCATGCTTTGGATGCATTTATCCTCTGGGCGTTCACCTCTTCAAAAGTCAGTTCGAGCTCAGAAGAGGAGTCGTTTCTCATCCTGAGAGAGCCCCCGTGCCATGTGAGAGCTCCTCGGTGCTCTAAACAGAATATCTCATCTTTCTAATAAACTAAGCTGAATTTTAGGTAGAAGTAAAACCTCTAATCTAGAAAATATTCTATATTTAGTAAACTGTTGAACAGTAGATCAAGCAATTTGTTTGAACAAAGGATAGCAGGGGTGGTGGGAATGTAATTTTGTATTTAATTCTATTTGATTAGGAAAGTTACACAGCGTGTCATTTAGCTTTTAGGAAAGCCATAAAATGTCTTTGCCTTCTGCTGAATTGCTAGCCAGGCCTCCAGGCATCAGGCTTGTTTCTGCTTAACACTTCAGCTCAAGGTTGCCAGTTAATAGGTAATGATAAGAACCGATCCATTGCATTTTAATAGATATGACAAAATCAGGCAGAAGCAGTGCGAAAATAACTTGATATATAGGGAAGTAATCGTATTTTAATGCCTAGTAGCTGCAGATGTTCAGATTACTGTAATGCTATTAAAATGAGTATCTATTAATACACATATATTTCAATGACACACAAAAGCAGAGCCAAACAAAAACCCGAAATAAAAACAAAACTAAAATTGCCTTCAATCACTTATTCAATTCTAATAGGTGAAAGGCTGTACATCTGAAAATACCATCCTCTCACTCTGTTCTCCCTCCCATAGTTCAGATTGCCTTTATGCCTCCATCTACCTGTATGTGAGATCATTTCACCATTTTCATTTTCTCTCTCTCTGATTTCAAGATATTGTCTATCAGTTTGCACTCACTGGGCACTTAACCTTCCTATTATAATTTTCTTTCTGTATCATGCTCTCCAGTACAATTGCACATAATTCACTTTCTTTTATCAGTTTTGTATTAGTCACTGTGGTCTGATCTAGGTCGTGCCAGCATTAAGGACATTTGCATCCATATAACAACACTGCTGTGGTTATTACACCGGCGTAAACCTTTAATGCGTATAGTCTGTGTCAGGGCAAAGTGAGGCTTTCAGTGCTGCAGTTTAATCCAGTCACATAATTAATTTCCTTAATACAGACAGGGCCTCTCATTAGCCTCCCCCCCACCCCAGTCCTCCCCTCCTGCTGCTCCAAACACCAGTTACACTCTCCATTTATTAGCACGAGCAGGAGCTCATGGAGACAATGAAATGGAAATTTTAAGAAGCCGGTGATTTAATCGATCGCATTTGATGCCAAAAGAAGTGTTACCATTGACTCCAGTGAAATTGGACTAGACTGTTGCTGGATACTTCTAAAAACACTATCCTTTTTAACATACCGCCTCCTAGGGCTACAGAGAGCAGGATTATACAAAATGGTGACAAAATACAGATGGCCATGGGCGTGAGGAGCACGTCCGATATTGGTGTCAGCGTTGGGAACATCAACGATGCGAGATGACTGTGGACCAAGCTCAAGAGCGAATGCAGCTTATCCCCTGGCACCGCCACAATAGGGAGTCTCCCTGTGCTTTGAAGAACTGGCACGCTATCTTGTGATATACATATTCAAAATGCCATCTAGTTACCACAGTTGACCTCAGCCTTGAAAGAAATGCATAATCTATTAATTGTGCCTGCAGACCAAAGCCTCAGATAAACTGGTATCAATGTTGGCTTAAGGAGAGAAGCATGTCTTAAAAATTAGAAAGATTGAATTTACATTAAACACTTATCTTTAAATAAGATTCCCATAAGTATTACTGGAAAAAGCAGATTTTCTACTCATTTAACTGCATCCAAAGCATCATATATTTTGTTCATATATTTTCATCATTGACATTATCATGCCTGAAAGAGTGATTGGAAAATGTGGCTACTATAACCCTTACACACAGAAAGACAGAAAACTAAATCTTCAACTTCTTTTTTGGTTATTTTGAATATTCTATTGTCTAGTGGGTGTTTCACATTAAATAAATTAATTTATCTACCTCCAAAGAAACTGATAGTGGTGATTGTCAGTGGTAAGACCAGACTAACGGTCCATCGAGTCCCATTGACTATATCCCATTTTGACAATGTCCTACAGGTCTTTTGCAAAACAAGGTCAATTTAATCTTCAGGTGAGTTAGTTGGTATTTCTGCCAGCAGTACGAGAAAGTCTTTGAAAGCTAAAGCATCGAGGAGACAAGCGATGATTGATTTTTCCGGAGGAAATTATGGTGGATCTGAGTCTACTTGTTACTGGTGGCTAAATTCCCATCTAAAATTTGAAAAAACAAGGTTTGTCAAAGCAGACAGTGACAACAGCAGTGCACAAAACAGTTATGTAGGCAATCCCTGTGCTGAAAATGTGAACATGGCAAGAGAAATATTACTTGAAAGTAGACATAGCAACTATGGCAGTTGGCAGAGAGCAGTGAGGGGGGGTGTAGTTAATGGGAGCAAGCACCGAGCAAAGTGCCCATTACCAGTTGGCATCAGGATGGACAGGGTTAATTTGGGTCTTCCAACCAAATTATTTATTAATTGGGAAGCTTAAATGCCATATTCATTTACCTGCTTACACCCATGCTCATAAATTAAAGTGGTTTTTTTTTTTCCACTTTAATCCTTAGGAAGCATTAATTAGACAACACTAGAGTAGAAGCATCCCTGTTCTTCTCATATAATTTCTGAGACATGTTGACAGTGATGTTTGAATGACAAGTGAAAATGAAAAAAATCATTAAGCTGGAAGTAGCGTGAGGCATGCAATTAAGTTGTTAATATTGAATACGTATATTACAGGAGGGCCAGAAGCCCCAGATGGCAGAAGGGCATCATCGTACCGGTTACTGTGTGAAGACATGCCATCTAGCCTCAGAGAATTTGCCATCTACAGACTGATGATCTTCAGTAAGTATACGGTGATATTGTGATATTTGCTGTGTTTTCTGAAATGAATACAGGAAAAGCACTTACAAAACCACTATTTCTACATGCCTGGGTTGCTATAAGGTAAGTGAGAGAAAGAGTGCTTTTTGTCCCTTTTTACTTGTCATCCCAAAGGTTAGAGTAATCTTTTTAACCTCACAATCTCATAAAGTGCCTCTCTGACAAACTTAAAAAACCCTCTATCTTTTACATGGGGTAACTTGAAACCTATGATAGGAATTTGAAGTCCTTGCCTTACCTTAAACTGAAAAAAATGTATTAGTTGGCCAAAGTAGTAAAAACGTGGGACTGGGCTGGAGGTGACCAAGGACAACAGGGAACGCAAACTGCAGAATATATTTTCGAAATTTTAACAGCTCCTGTGGTTGGTCAAGCATAAAAATACAGGCTATCCTTCTCATGCTGCTCTTGCACAGCTAAAGCTAATATTTCCAAGTGGAGAACTATGCCATAGGTCCATGACCTTGTCAGCTCTCATAAGCCCAAGTGAATCGGGTGTAGTGAATATGTGAACGGCAGACCTCTGAGGAAGCCAAATCTGCATTTTGGGCTTTGCTCCTGGGTCGTGCTCAGTCAATGCCCCACAGGGGTGTCCACAGCCACCGTGCTCCTACCTGTGCTAGAGTTTGCTGTAAAACTAAGGCTTGAACCTAGTCCTATCATAAGACTTTGTGTAATAATAACACCAAAAAGTTAATATTGCCTTCCAGGCAAAAGCCCAAAGTGGTGTTTTAGAGATGTGATGGAGTTACCATCCTGTAATACATCAGCTGAGCTACAGTAACAGCCTGAGTGCGTGGCCCTGCTCCGTGCCAAAGCTGAGCTGAACCGTATGAGTATGAATCTCAGTGCTCAGCTCATGAACGGTAACTCGTTAAATTACAGTTATTCTATCACCTCTATGAGTCCTATGTGATCATATTCTGCCAATTAAAGATGCATCTTGTTTTTTCTGGTAATTTATTTTTTGACGTCCCTTGCTCAGACCAGTGCCACATTTCATTACAGAAGTGACTACATTTCAGTGCTGGATGTTCCGTAATTATAGACTCACGCATGCATATTAAAGTAAAGACGGTCTCTTCAGGTCCGGGCTCCTACACTAAGTCTGGATCAACAGATGCTGTGTTGAGTTTCTACTAGTCCCCAGAGGAGATGGCACCATTTCCGAGCCAACACATTTCAATATTTCACCACAAAAACCGACAAAAAGGGAAACAGAGGTGGCAGCAACCTAAATCTTACTCGCTGAAGAAGCAAACTGTTTTCTTCTTGTCCTTCCTCCCGATGCCCGGAGAGCAATGCATCACCAGCCCTGTCCAGGAGTCCTCTGCGCAGCAGAGGAGAGTCGCCAGCTCCTGCCCTTCTGCATCGACAGCTTCGCTGGGGTTGCGAAGCCAAATCCATCCTTGGCGTGACTCCTGACTTCCACTGAGGCAGAGGGGCTGACGTGTGCTTTGCTACAAGCTATACTTCGCTGTGCTTTGGGATCCTGAAATAAAAGAGAGGTTTCAGGAAACTTATTACTATTTATTATGTAACCTGCTTNAAAAAAAAAAAAAAAAGGGACTTAAAGGAATTCTGCTCAGCCTTAATTACGGCAACACAGCTCTAATACTGGGATCAGCTGGAGCCAGATTCAATAAAATCTCCATCCGGCTCCTGTTCTGAGACCTACGTGAACCCGCTTCTTTCCCTGGGCTGCCAGCCCAGAAATTAGATGGGAGTTTTTATTCAAGCTCTTGTGTGTCAACTTTCCTCCCCAGCACCGCGCCCGCCCGGCCTAGGCGGGCAGGGGCAGCCCCTCGCCGCAGGAGGACATTTTACCCGCTTCTCCCCCTCCCGCCCCGGCAGCGGAGCCTCCCCGGGCTCTGANGCTTGAGGTGGGCAACTTCGGGGAATAAAGTTGGGCTGGGTGCCCGGCGGCCGCCCGTCCTCCCCCCCTCTCTCCCCGCTCCTTCCCGGGGTCGCGGCTGAGGGGACGGGTGTGGCGCGGGGGGCTTCCCGCCCGGCTGCCCCTCAGCCCGGCTGCCCCTCAGCCCTCCCGCGCCGCCGGCGCCCCTCGGCGGGGGGGGAGGAGGGAAGGAGGGGCGGGGGGGGGC
>VZTV01044414.1:9069-53272 GCA_013400875.1 Anhinga rufa | reverse complement strand
TCATAACTGCAAATGTAATTCCTTAAAATACAGTATTGAACATGATATAGCAAATTTTGAAAAAAACATACTAATAAATTGATGACACAAAGAAAGCGCTGTATTATCAGCTGTCAAAAACCTCTTTGCATAAACAGCCTTACAGTAGACATTTGTTCTCTACTCTGAAGACCACTTTAATATAGTTCACAATACTTTTTCTTTTACTAGCTGTCTCATAGAAGTCTGCTATATAATGTGATTTGACAAGGCTGTCCATGTAAAAAAAAAATGATACAGATACTTACTAAAAGTTGAAATTTATAGAAAAAACATTGAAGTTAAAAAAAGCAAAAACCTCAATAGTCTAATTTCAACTTCAGATAGATTCTCTTGTTAAAGAAACTCTGTGAATTACTAAAGTTGATGTCAGTCATAACTTCAAAACTACTACAGAGGTCAGACAGGAGACATAAACCCATACAAAGTATGCAAACAAACTCTATTTCAGTACACCTTACCACTTAGTCCAATGCATTATGAAAGTGTGCAGCACGTACTAGAAACCTGCACCACACTTAAATTCAATCTAATGTGCACAAAAACTACGATACTAAAATAAAACACAAAAAGAAAAAAAGAAAAACAGTTTATTTCAGAGGTTGGAAAAGTACAAGATACAGGCTGATATCTGTTCAGTCATGATGATTTCAGCCACCTCTTTTTAATCAGTTGATTTAAATCAAGTTTATGCTTATACAATAATGTGAACACACATGTAAATTATTACAGCTTTGGCATCTGCTGTCATCTGTTTACCACTCTCAAAGTATTAAATTTTGTTTTTACAAAGGTGATGGAAAAAATAAAGGTTTGGTCCCTAAAATACACTGAAATAAATACCTACTTACCTACCCAAAGTATGCAAAACTCAAAAAACAGCAGCTAAATAAAGGTACAGAGCTAAATTTTGACTAAAAAGCATATGAGTTTCAAAAATCTTCAAAAGTCACCTTGGAGAGAAACATCAAGGAGAGCGATGACTGTCAGGCACCACCTTGCAGCTGCTGTCACACAGATATATTATTACATACCACGTTATTAGCAGTCCAAGACTGGCCCACTGACTGCTTGAAAGGGCTTGCAGCCAAGTAATGCAGCATATACTACAGCTCGGAAGTACCTCCTACCTAGAGACATCCTACCCAGAGGCTGCAGTACAGAAGCGACTGAAGAAAAATTGGGAGCATCCGATCACAGCCCTGAAGCCTGTTCTGGCAATGCACTGCCGCTAGAAATACTGCTTCTAGATGTCAGCTGCAATCTTATCAAAGGGGGATCACCTGAGTAAAGCATTATAGAGAGAGCTTTTCTGTTCTGAGATATAAGGACCTGTAACAAAACGTCTTTACAGCTCTTGTAATCCATTTTCAGTGTGTTCCACAATTTAAACATCCCACCTTTGGGGCCTACCAAGTTGTGTCCTGTAAGAATATAAACATACAAACCACTGAAAACGACATCAGTCTCTCTTTCATACATGGCTTGACTGGGCAGTTATACAAAATCATCACACACTGTTGTGCTGCTGTTCTAAGACACTTCGGTTCTCCCAACAATAGTTCCAAAGTGGAAGAACTTTTCATCACACATCTGTACCTCTCTGTATTTTTCACTAGAGCTTCAGCAGCACATCTTCTGAGAAAACAGGAGTGACTGCTGAAGAGATTGTGGCTCAGTAACTCAGCAAGAACTTTAATAATAACTCTGAATTGCTGAAGTCTTTCACTGGATTGAAGTTTCTGCAGCCCAGCTGCAGCAAGCTGGCAGTAATAAATTGTCCATGCACTGCGAACTAAGTATCTATTTCATTCCCGTTCCAAAGCATGTGAAAGCTGGAGGCAAAGCCTTTCATTTTACAACTCAGGGCTTGCTTCTGTCCTTATGTCCTCTAACAAAGGTACTAGTGTAAGGCCAAATAAGAATAGAACTCCCTGGAGATGCCTGCTGTGAGACATGTCACATTATTTCTTCAAGGAATTTCAAAACAATAGCTTACGGGCAAGTTTTTCCATTAGAAATCAAGTTATTTTGAAAGAGTCAATATTTATAATAAAGGCCACAGTACAACAGATGAATTGAATTACTAAATTTTCAGTCCAAACGTACAATACTTGAAGTTCAAAATACTTTCCAAAATTTCACATTTATTGTCAGCAAAGACAAACAAAACGCGAGTTTTCTTTCTTCTTATATGAAGCAAAGACATCATTACATTAATTTAATGTGGACTTTATGGCATGTACATACAATTCTAACAGGACAGACAAGCCTGATTTTTCTTCTTTCCATACATAAAATAATTCTAAACAAAATTTAAATAGTTAACCTAAGACAGACCATAATCCTGACTCTGTTAGCCATATCTTTCCATCAGCATATTCCCTTGCTGAAAGGTTCAAAGTTTCAACAGGTATGTAGTGCTACCAGAATAACACTACTCTTATGCTACTCATAGTACTTCAGAGTTACACCCGGACAAAAGGAAAAGAACGTAGTGCTCCTTTTCTACCTACATGTCTTGATATCAACAGGCATTTACTTGTATCTGGTAATGGCTGCATAATAATAACCATAACCATCAAATGGCAGCTTTTCTCCCACACAGTGACTACTTACTGATTTCAAAATCACCTGTCTTGTACTACAGAAAACTTCTAGCTTTCTGAAACATGCTTCCTGAACTGTTTCTCCACCAAAATAATAAGTGTATTTGTAGATCTTGTATTTCGGTTACTGACCATTTCATAATATGCATACAGGTTTTAGAAACTCGTCCTACTAAAACTAGAAATCTGAGACATGACAAGATCCCTGTCTATCATAACAGAAAATCCAATTCACAGCAACAACAGCATTAATTGTACAAACCTAAGCAACAGGAGAAATTTTGTGGCAATTATAGATAAGGTTCACGGAAGAAAAGAGAGGAGCTTGGCTTTTAACAAAAGCAAAAGAAAAAGGCATTCACAATCTTAACTGAGAACTTCCTATGTGGATAACGTAGAACTCAGAACTTGTGAACGTGGGCTTTGAATAGGAAAAGGACTCTTCCTTGCCTACTACTGATAGGAATAGCCAGAAGTTCATCGCTGAGCTGAATAAGGTTATTATGAATCCCTAAATAAGGATTAATTTAAAAACATGTTGAATCATTGGAGACGTGCTTCTTACTAGAACAGCTGCAACACTCAGAGCTGTAAGCGAAACCCAATGTATGCACTGTTTGTACATGCACAGAGGATGTGACACCACATGTTCTATTTATTGTTCTACTTTTGACTCTATTTGATACAAAGATGGAAGGAGATGCTGCATCTGAATTACCTCAGTATTTTTTTTAATATACATTTAATCCTTCAACATGGCACACAAACACAAAAAACATCACCTGTGCCTTCACAGAGATTGCACCAGAAATTAATACTGGCATTATTTGGAAATCTGTGGTTTTATATCTAAATTTTGCCTGTGATTCAAAGAAGAAATATTAAGGTGCAAAAGCTATCATACGAGATCTTTAGGCAGATACTGACACAGATTACCGTACTGCAGGAAAAATTTTTGATGTTTGATTGGATCCGTGTGACATTATGAATATCCTATTGAACTTAAAAGCTGATAAGCTTTGTATGGTTCTCTGAAACATCGCAGATCTCCCTCAGGAAATCCTTTACCAGAAAAAACAATTCATCCTTAAACAGGATTTTTTAAGACTCCTAGGGAGGTTCATGAAATTTACTTTAATCGTTGAGTGAAAAAAGGTTACTGTCTTCCCCTTTAAGAAAACAGACATAGAGTAAAATGACCAAACATTACAGGTTTCCCATCATCACGAAGAAATGCTTGCACAGAACTTCATTTGAAATCCAAATGAATACGGTGGGACTGCATTTTGTAAACAGTGGCGCACAACACAGCGAAAGCAGGGCTTTCTGCCACAAAGGCACCACCAGACACAGTAATGACTACTGAGAACACCAATACTGTAACAGAGCCATATTGTAGCACAATCATTACGTGTGAAAAGAAGACCTGGTACACTTCAGAGGCTGACTTTTATTGTAGGGGTAAAACTCCTTACCTTGAAAAGACTGCTTGGCTCTGTCCACTAGTTCTTCAATTGGATAACTTGCTAGATCTCCTCTGGCATGCTTAGTTTTGCAGTAGGTACATGCATTGAGACACCTGTTTAGAAAATTAAAATACTCAGTTTCTAGCCAAGAAAGCTTCTATGTGCGCAGCTATATTTACTAAGTACATCTGGAAAAACGAGCTTTTACCTCTATGACCAGAAAAGAGTAGCATTCTGGTTTAAAATCAATAAAGTAGTTTGAAACGTGCTTTGTCCTCCTACCTTCTTTAAGTATCTTTTGCATCTATATAAAAGGCTGAAAAAACAATCAGTGGAAACCACATACAAAAATCCAAGAGTGGGAATTTACATATTTTTAGAAAGCTATAATAGGGTTAATAATTGTTCATCACTAAAGATGAATTTCCAGGCTTCCAATCCCACTGTAACATAAAAAATCCAACCTGCAAAAGGATATAAAGGAAGAGTCTTGAAAGACTAAAAGTAGATTTTAAAAATAGGGTGTATTCTTGAAAACGCATTTGAGTTAGTTTTTCCTTCTTTCATCTGGCTTCTATAAACAAAACAAATAACATAATAAAGACCGAATCACCAACTAGAAAGACAGCTTAGGACAAAAGGTTGGGGAGCTAATGAAAAACTCCCATAAGAAACTGAAGGAACAATGGGAATGCTTTTAATTTACCCAACAATGTAGTAAAGGCAGACTGATTCAAAGTAAAAGGATGGAAAGATCAAAACAAACAAACAAAAACTACCACTAGCTGCATGTTTCTCTTGGATTAGCCTTCGGATCCTGGTAGCGCCATGAATCCAATGAGCAGAACGTTAAAAGGAGTTTGTTGCACTTTTTTTCCCCTTCCCATCTTTTTAAAGCTGATATTGCCCTCTAAAACACCTACAACAACAAAAAACCCAAATAGAAATATTTCTCTTGTTCATGGTTACTAGAACATCTTAAATTCTGTCCATTTTCACAATCAAAAAGCCACAGCTTCAATATAATAGAACACTTGGGTGCCAGAAAAGGCTAACGCTCGAACTACAGGAGTATTACTGTAGAACGTTCAAAAAGGTAATGAAAAGGCAAAGATAGCACCAGGCGGTTTCTGAAGAAGTCACCAGCTACAAGACTGCATTTACTACTTGGCTATATCTTATCTTCTATTATGATGTCTGACAGCTCCATGACTAGGTAATTACTGCTTTGCAAACTCTAAAGGGGTTCTCCTTCACCAAGGTTCCCCTCACACACTAGTCGCACCTTGTTTGCACAAGCAGTGTGGATCAGAAAGCGCAGAATATTGCATGGAACATTTTCTCAGGTGCCCTCGGTCCCCTGCACATCACCTTGGCGCTGAGACCTTCCCCATCAACCCCATCTTACTTTCTGCCAGAGGGTATCTAGATAGTTCAAGATTCTCTCTTCTAGACTGGATGTTGTAAACTGTGTATCGTCTTATTTATGTACATTATTTTTCCTGCCTATCAGACCCAAACATCAGATTTTTGCATCCATTTTAGATCAGAAAACTAAAAGATATTGCTTAATTGCAGCAACGAGACTGTACTATTAAGAACTAAAAATATACACGAAATAAGCTACCATATGCACAATCGTCTATTAAAAATAGAGGAAAAAAAGACCTAAATCTGTACCTTTACTATCGGCTCCAAACAATCTAAAATATGCCACCACGAGCTTTCCCTCACAGCCCCGGGGGTACTCATTTCTCTCTCTGCGTCGCGTCTATGACTCTTTCAAAGTCCCCCAGTTCAGGGTTGCAAAGCATGCCCCCCTCTTTATTTTCTTATTTTCTTTTTGTTTGTTTGTTTTTAAAGCATTCAGCCCAACACTTCATTTCTAAGCAGGCTCCCATCCCGTCAGCCCGCTGTCGCACTCCTTCCCCTCTACGCCGTTCTCTGAGGTAAGCCAGCTTCCTTCCACGCAGCTACGCAAAAGCAGCATTACGGATCGGTGACGCGCATTGTCACATCAATATTAAGCCTGCCTTCGGTAGCCTGGCGTGGTGTGTCGGCGGGGGGCTAACAGCCAGCCTCCCCTGCCTTGGCAGGACAGGGGCGGCAAACGGGCAGAAGGGGGACGAGGGAGCTCAGGGGTCCAGACAGAGATGGGGAGATCACCTACCAACCACTGTCGCGGGCAAAACACCTCAGGGAGAATTAACGTATCGCCAGGCAAAATAAAAACTTAATTACCAATTCAGGTAACGGGAAACAAAGAGACAAACACTTAACCAAAGCCTTTCCTCCCCTTTTTCCCAGGCTTAACTTAATTCCAGAGTCTTCTACACACATCCCAACGCCGGCCGGCTGGAAGCAGCTGTGACCCCCACTGCCAGCGCCCCATACACAGGTTTGCACAGCGCTGAAAGAAAAACGCCGGGACGGCAAGATATCACAGGGAAAACTCCTATGCCTTTACAAGGGCACCTCACAGGCGATACGGTCAAAGCCCATGTTACAGTTGTTGGCCTGCTCGTAAGACCAACAGCGCAAGATGTCGGCCACTGCGGCCCGGCGGCTGAGGGACCCAGCCGGAGCATGAAAAGTCAGCCTCCAGCCCAGCTCTTCCAGTGGGGCAGAGGGAAATCCTCCAGCACTGAGGCAGCCGTATTCATGGGAGGAGAGTGGAGAGAGGAGTGAAGATAGTAATAAAAAGCAATTACTTGTCATGTATAGGTTCAGCCACAGATTTTTTGTTTGGTTGGTTTTGGGTTTTTTTGTGGTTTGTGTTTTGTTTTGTTGGGTTTTTTTTTGTGTTTTTTTGTTTTGTTTGTTTGTTTTTGTTTTTGTTTTTTAGGGGGGGTTGGTTTGGTTGGTTTTTGTTTGGTTTTTTTTTCTTTTACTTCTGAAGTTATTTGTTTTCAATTTTGCTTTCATTCCAAGGAACCATAAAATCAGTTTCACAGTAGACATCTGCTCTTTTACAACCAACGCAGAAAGGCATGGTTTACATTGACGATATTTGTACAGATCTTTGTTTTCTCCAAAGAAAATAACGTTGCCAGATATTTTGTCGATTTTACCAGGTCGACAAGAAGAGATTTATCTTTCAACAATCCTGCCCCATAACCTGAAGGTTACTTTAACACAGGCCCTTTTACCTACAAAAGAGAATTTTGTCAGCCATCAGTAACACAGGAATGTGTCAAGATTTTATTTCCTGCGATGAAGTAAATTTATTAAAGCAAATTTAAGCTAGGATTTGGGAAGAAAAAAAAAACACCAGCAGCAACTTTTGTAATTTACTTTAATTTGCAAAGTCTGATTTATTACAAATTTGGTGTAAAAGTTTGCGTTTCAATGAAAAGTTTACTACTAATATTTTGTCATCTTAAACTGCAACCTTGCATGAAAACAATGCTTTTCGTAGACCTTCTTCAAAATGTGTGAATTCATCATAAGACTGATAAAAACTACATTTTTGGTAAGTTATTTAAAAACAAACTTCTAAATTTATTCCTGTGTAACAGATCTAGAGCCAAAATCGATGTGCAGTAAAGACGATTATTTACACTATTTAAATAGAATTTTCCTGTTTCCTTATCACAGAATTCCATTTATAGCGTACTTATAAAAAATAGCATGTTACCTCTTCCCCTCTTCTCCTTATATTTTATGTATAAATAATATATATTTCTCTTCTTCTTACATATATTTCTTTTTGATAAATATATATATTTATTTTGCTTTGTATTTGGGTAGTAGTATTTGAAAAGCTCTGCAGCAAGCATACTAACCAGTAAGAGTACCACATACTAATCAACAGTACTAAATACTGAAATTATTAATTTCCGAACCTTGGGGATAAGTTTCATATCTTCAATCAATGTTCCTTTTCTAGAAAGGCCTAGTTTCTAGGAAATTGGTTTCTCCTGCATCTTCAGAGTTGCTTTCTGGGCAAATATACTTTAAAAGAAGTCCTGACTACCTGAGAAAAAAATATGGTAACAGCAGATTTTCTCTGGTACTGCAGTAAACTTGGTCACAAAGAGAGACTGGAAATGCGCAGAAAGAAGCAGGAAGAAAGAAGTGTAAGTTATTCCCCAAATATGCACAGTATTATGCGGGATTGTTTTTAAGAGCTGTATTACTTTGGTCTTTAAGTACAACTTCAGGGCTTTTGTTGATTCATTTTGGGGTAGGAGCTGAAAGTTGAGATTTGGAGGCAGACTTTTCTTTTTCACATTTTGCTGCACCAATTAACTCAGTTGTACTATAAAATAAAAATATTATGGGATGCCTAAATCATTTAGGTTTTTTGTTTGTTTGGGATTTTTTGGGGGGGACTTAAAGAGTCTTAAAGGGACTTAAAAGAGATTATATACCAAAGCAAAACAGACTGTAATGTAACATAAAAAAGGATCAATTTTAGAAAGCAAACCAAAGAAAGCAAAACTTTTACATCCTACTTGTACCATATCTGTTAATTCCAACTTCAGAAAAAATAATCTTTTCGGCTACAGCTGACCAACAAAAGGATGCAGATTTCAAATATTTGTAAAAATGCTGAACTAACCACTTTTTACAGATTTGCAAATTATCTGTTCTTGAAAATATGAAGTTAAACCAAACCATAAGTATAATAAAGTATCTGTAGGGTTTTTACCCTAGTAAGCCAGCCTCTACTCCAAGTTTCCAGCATAACAAATTATTCATATGTCCATGCTGCCACATACTGAGACCACAGACAATCAAGTGGAAAAAGGCTGTGGGGAACTCTGAGAATCTAAGCATTGCCTCTTACTAAGTGGCATTCACCAGCAAGTGGATCATCTAAAACCAGCCCAGTAGGTAAAACTCTCCTTAAAAAAATCAGCCTTTATCACAGCTAAAAGCTCAAATATATGGGACTAAAAAGCCAAACATGCTAATAGTTGGAAAAGAGAATTTTGCTTTGTGCTAAACTGGAAGCCTTCTTCAAGCATTTAAACTTGGTTTAAAAAACGTTAGTCTGTATTAATACAGGTCAAAGTTTTTTTTGCACAAAGAAATTACATTCATTTATAGAAACAATTATTAATGGTCTTTGTGTTTGTAATTACGAACATGTTTTGGATAAATTTTGTAGTAATTCCAGACCAAAACCCACTAAGTCCTGGTTTTGCAACATACTAAACTGATTAAAGTACTTCAAATTATTAACCTTTTGCTTTGAATTATTAACCTTTAATCAGCTATGTGCCCAGCACACAAAACTATTTCACAGCAAGGTAAAATATTATCCACAGATAAATTACTACCATGTGGCTAATTAAAAACTTTTTGAACATGTTACCAAACTGAACATCGTCAACATTTTGGTCAAGTGCCTGAAATTGTGTTGTAGACATACGGAAGTGTGGTCTTCACATTGTTCAGCTTGTGTGCGCTCAAGTTGTGCATTAGATTAAGCAGACTCTTCATTTTCAAAACAGTAATATTCCCCATAAAACACACACTTAACATGAAAGGCTACCCCTTACAGATGGAACTAATTATGAGTAAGAATACTCATGACACAGCAGACAAATAAAGACTTTCCTTCACTGGGACTAATCAGTGGATTTCAGCAGCAGATGAGAATGAGAGTACAGACACAAGGAGCAAAATCCTGGTTCCTCTTAACGGGACTTGTGCCACTCAGTTTAGTGAAGACAGAATTCCACCCTCAGATATGAGAAGTAGAAAACATCTTTCATTCAAGGATCAGAAAACAGCTCAATTACAGACTGCAATGTGCCATTAGTGTGCTAGTCACTCACATTTAATGTGATTGACCAAGACCAGACATCTGTGAGCAAGATGGGCGAGTTGAATAGCTGCAACAGTGTCATATGACAGAAGATCCCTGCTGCTCTGCAGGTGGTTCATTTTGGGGAAGAGGGGGGTGGCATTGCCCCCTTTAATTTCCTGAGTAATCCAGTAAATTCTTGCTTGGTATCAACCTAATGAGCTGGTAAAAAACAAAACCAAAACCCGTTCCTAAGGTGGTCTTCTCCCAAATTAGAAATCTGCAGAAATAAACTAAAATATCATAAATCACAATTCAGTCGAAACACTTATATCTGCCCTTATGAGATGTGACCAGTTATACAAATGCAAGATTTTATGAAGTTAAAAAAATATTTAAAAATATTAAAAAAAAATAAAAAAAACCCTGCTAGTAGTGGAGTGTCCCTAACATCGCTGGAACATCTCAGCAGTACAAATATAGAACGATTGCTCATCACAGTCACCCGCACCATCTCTCTGCACCTACCATCAGACTTCCTTAGAAGGCCTCAATAATTCCAGCCCAAGAATATTTTGTATTAGTAAACTGTGGTTTTCCTGAAAGGGGAGAATGATTTCCCTGTTTCAAAATACAGTTTAGAGAAGAAGAGTTAGGCTTTTGCAAGATACTTTTAGCTTCTATCAAACGTAATTTTGATAAAAGTGCTCCATAGTGCGAGTCAAGAGAAAACTCCCTTTGCAGGCTTGACTGAGCAGAACAAACACCAGCAATATATACTCCCAGCAGATGAAAAGGAGATGGATATGCCACAACTTACTAACCAAGAGCTAGTGGAATTCTACATTTTCCTCAAGATACAATGTTTTGTAAACCTAACAACATCATTTATACTATATTTATACAGTATACCTCTATAAATGCTACTTTGTACTTCCAAAATTTCTAAATCCTGTCAAACTTAACTGCAACGGATCAGGAAAAAGCATAGGTTACAGAAAAGAAAACGTGCCTAATATGTCTGACTTGTTTTCAGGAAACTTCTTTTGCTTGAAGTTTGCACATTTTACAATAAAGCTGTTCAACTCACTATGACAGGGAAGATAATTTCCTGTAAAAATCTGGGGCACGGGAGGTTGTTTTCACTTTAAAAAGAGTCATGATTTAAAATACTTTTGAAACAGTGGCAAGCTATTTCTCATCAAGGCTAATTAGTCTAAGCAGCAAACCACATTGTTACAGACATACTGTTTCTAGTATCCCAGCTTGTTCAGACTGAGCTTGGACACCAGCCACAGGGTGCCTCACAGATGCACCCCACGTTACAACATTTTCTATATCATAAAAACAGGGCTTCTCTGAAATTATCTTTGTAGCCAACTATTTTAGAAACTGCTCTGAAGCTGCAATGCCAACTTAAAAAGGAAAACCCTCTCAAAGAAGTTTTAGCAGAAAATAGGATCACCTTTCAAGAAAAACCGTACAGCGTATGGGACTGCACGCATTTTTCTCAAAGTAGGATGCAACTACGGGATGCTATTATTTAATTCTGCAGCCCATTGTACGCTCAGCAAAATGGGAACAAAGTGCATTATAATTTTGTTCTTCTGAAGACCTTTGAAGCCAGTGCTGTATTTGGTATAATATCTCACTAGTTTCTAATCAAAAGGAATTTGGAGAGAAGGCAGCTCAGTGAGTTTGATAAGCTATAATATGATTTAATTTTGTACTTTAAATATTTGCATTTTGTGAAACCGAATTCCTACAGTCAAGTGCAGGTGATTCAAAGGTTACAGCTACGTAGTTATATCATCATACGCTCAACTTGCTCACTTTAAGGCCAATGATTTAACATCAGCAAAATCAAGTGCATCAATGGTACTTTTTGCTGTTTGTCTAAAGAACTTCTTGATTAATTATTCTGCCCACACAGTTCTGCAATTGTTTGAAATAATTCATTCAGGCATTCTAAATTGATATTACAAGGTAAAATGTTCCACTGCTAAGCTGCACAGATCTGCGCTCCCCCACCCTGACCCAAAATGGTGCATTGCTAGATGCTTACTGGAAACTGCAATGATTTTTTTTTTCTCTGCAATTCAAACTAAAGCTCTATGATTCACAGAGACATAAATTATTTTAGAAGCATTTCCAAATAGCTGCTTGGCTACCCAGACAACTCTGGGGGCAGATCATGACAGTCATTAATATCAAGAAAGTGACTCAGCTGAAATAGCACAGGTAGATAAATTAGGTTCTGTGGTTGCACAGAGCAGAAAATGCCACAGTATTTTAACTGCAAGTAATCAATTCTTTCAACACTTCATAAAGAGGAACCGTATTTGGAAGACAATGACTCCTGGTCTCAGTCAAAGAGCAGCCATGACGGTGGTAGAAATAAAGGGTTATGACAGGAAAACCTTAGACAGAAAAGACACTTCCTTAGAAATCTGCTCTCAGCTAGTCCCAGAGACACAGTGGCAGAACACCCCAACACCGTTATTTCAGCATGCACGAGCAACTATTCTTCTCAGACCCCTCCTAATGAACAGCAGTCATCGGAAAATGACCTCTGTGGACAGGATTCTTGGAGGCTTGCTTTAATTTATAAAGTCTTAGAGAGCTGCAGCTTGACAAATTACTTACTATTTGATGCTTTAAATACTCTAATTTTATTTAAAAACCCTACTGGGGGCAGATGACTTAGCATAACTTGTACAGAATGTGCTGCAAAACCTAACTGGGTTAGTAATGAACAATTTCATAAGCTTTAAAAAATTCAGCTTGCAAAGTTTTTTAACAAAATACTAAGGATTAAAACTGTGATTTCAACGTAGCCGGCAGGGAGATGATGAGCCCATTTAAAGTTCTGTTTCAGGAATGAAGTAACTCAGCAGATGTCCACGAGTGGAAGGAGAAGGGTTAGGGGAGTCAAGTGTTTTTCAATAAGCAATCTACTTCATTTACCATGCATCTTCACAACATTAATAGCTCCTGAGTCACCCACACAGAAAACATGGTTGAAAAGTAGACCACTGCCTGTGATAAGAGCTATTGTTTTTACTTCCTGAATGGCTTTGGGGACAGACCCTTTTAGAGTGGTGAAATCTCACAGGAGACATTAGGCTGCAGTTAATTCTGCAACATACAGCAGGTACCACACAGATTCTTGGGATAAAAGGTATTGTTTTGGTACTGGTCAAAACATCCTGGGGGGGGAGGGGGGAAGTTACATTTCAGCAGCACTGAAACTACCAGGCTTAATTTAGAATTTATCTGAGATTGCCATCAGACCAACTTCCAAAAAAGTATTTGTAAAATGTCTGTGGGAAAGTGGATCTGAATTGTCTGGGTAAAATAATGGAAATAAGTGCATAATAAAAACAAACTCACCATTTCTAATCTAGAAAGAATCCCTTCCCAATGATTGTGTCTACACAAAGCTTTCTGCCTGCCCCAAAATGTCTTCCTGGTTGTGGCAGCAGTAGAAATGTTAAAAGGTCCAATGTGGACAGGGATCTAAGCATTATCTACAATTAATACTATGTTGTTGCTCTTAAATGTCATCCCTGTCTTGTGATAAATTGGTTAGTCTTGCTGAAAAAAAAAGTGTAGGTGCAGCAGTAGAGAGAGAGACGTACATGCTTCAAGTACATACTCTTCGTTATGTATTACATTGTCAACTTAAAATGAGAGAAGACCACACATTTCAACATAATTGCCCAATCCTAAATCTGCCTGAGATTTTCCAAGCAATTTAATGGCCTGATTTACACAGTTATAAGAATCCAATGACTGATTTCTTTTAAAAATAGAAATTTAAACCAGGGGGCTTATGTCCGCCCTTAAGAGTCTCCATGGGGATTTTCAAAAGCAAATTAATTCCCTTTATACAGTTACAGAGCGAACTCAGATTATCTTTATGGACCTATCTTCCTTACTGCTCAGGCACCTCTTATGGACCTCTTAAAGAAAATGCAACTTAAGGTACTTACTTTTAAATAATTAGGGAAATGACGTTGCATAATTAGGCAAACATTTATAGATTATTTTCTTTTCATTATTTTATAATGTTATTGTATAAATATACTTAGATTTATATTACAGAATCTAAAAGCATGGTGACAGTGCAGAAAAACAGGAAGCGGTAGCCTTTCATTACTAAACTAATGCTCCTCAGCTTCTCCATCTGCTTTACTTCTCTATAATTCTCCCCTTCTAATGATTCCTCAGCTCTTTTCTTCTAATTTACCTTTTTTTCCCTGCCATTTTCTTAACTTTTTCCTGTTGTCTTGCATTCAATGACTGTTGTGCTTGTAACTCTCCCGCAGTGTCCTCATGTCCCAGTGACTGGAATGGGCTGACTTTCTTCCAAGCTAGTTGGCCAGTGTTTGTATGCTTTGATTTCCTCTTTAATCACTCTAGTCTGTGGTGAGTCTGAAACTTTTCCAGTTCAACTGCTGCCAGCTCTGACAGAAACCATAACTTGGTAGCTTTCTTCTTTTCTTTTTTTTGTCACCTCCATTGCAACTCTTGAGAGTTATGGTCAGTCATTTAAAATAAAATCAGAAAGCCCACGACTAAAGCACTTAATGCACAAATCAGAGCATTAAAAACAGGCCACAGAACCCCTTGGGGGTTCAGGACCTAAACAGCCTTCTAGACATTACAGGCTGGAAAATACACAAGAGGCAGCTCTAGTCATCAAAAGCGAGACTTAACAATAAAAAGGAATGAAGAGACAAAACATGAAGCAGCTCAGCAATTTAGTTGTTTACAGGCCTTAGTCAACACTTAAATGGAAGTTTTCTTCATATTTCCACAGCCACATTTGGCTACAACATTATCTTTGCAACAGCTGACTTGAAACAGTTCTTCAACTTCAACAAAGTTCTTAAAAAGGCCCAAGATTTTAGACGATGGGGGTTTTGCACTGGCTGCACATGGGCTGTTTAACTGATCCAGCATGCCAGAGTAGCAACAAACTGCCATTTTGTTCAGTAAGCACCACCCAACCACTTCCCAGAAGAAACACTTTCACAAATAAGGTTGCTGACATCATACTATAAGATAGTGTTTGCGTTTATACACGTGGGTTAAAATGGCATTTTCCTTGTGAGGCCGAGTCGTCCGAAGCAAAAGACATGACCTGACCTTGCCTTCTACAAAGAGGTGACTGAACCTGTGCGAAGGGAAGGGCCGGGGACGTCATATACCTTGATTGCAGGCAGACCTTTATCACCGTCTCCCATAGAATCTTTAAAGCCAAATTGCTGTGATAAAGACTGAGTAAGTGGTCAACAAGGTGGGTTAAAAACTGGCTGGACTGCTGAGTTGTGGTGAGCAGTGCAAGTCTAACTGGTGGCTGGTGAGCACTGGCGTTCCTCAGGGACTGAAGCTGGGACCACTATTATTTCATGACTTTATTAAAGACATAGGTGAAGGGATGTGGTGCATCTGCAGCAAATGCCAAGCTGGAGGTGGGGGGAACAGTTTACGTGCTGGAGGGCAGGGTTGCCATTCAGGGAGATAGCAGCAGCCTGGAGAAAGAGGCCAACAGGAACCTCGTGAAGTTTGTCAACGGCAAGAAAGAAGCCCCACATCTAAGATAGATTAACCCCCAGCAAAAGTGCAGGTGGGGAGGGAACTGACTGGCTAGAAAGCAGCTTTGTGGATAAGGACTTTGGGGTCCAGGTGGGCAACAAACTGAACGCGAGTCAGCCATACGGCCTTCAGAGTTATCAAGGTCAAACGCACTGTACTGCGCAACTGGACCGTACTCTCAAGAATGAAACCAACAGACTGAAACTATTGGTGCCCTCTGTTTGGCACTTGTGAGCCTGCATCTGTAGCGCTGTGTCCAGGTTTGAGCTCCCTGGAACAGGGCAGATATTGACATAAAGTACCAAACAAGTAGACAGGAGGGCCACCAAGACGACCAGGGCACTCAGGCACACGGCACACAAGGACAGGCTGAGAGACCCGGCTTACTCATTGTTGGGACGAGCAGATCTTCCCGCTGTCTACAGGAGCTGACAGGAGCACACAGCGGAGACACAGCCAGGCTGTTCTTGCAGGTTTCAGGTCATAGGATTAGAAGCAATGGACACAAGTTGTAATACAGGAAACTGCGATTAGACTGAAGAAAGTATATTAGCATGTGGTCACGTACTGGAACAGGCCGCACCACAGCTGATGTCATCTCTCTGAGATGATGGAACCCAACAACAACACTATTCTTTTCTAAAGCCCAAACACTTGTTCTGCTCCAGGATCACGTGTGTCTACATGGATGCGCGCACGCATACGTATGTGTAAGAGAAGCACACACACACGAGAAGCACAGCGTGCTTCCAACACCACAGGAAGGTTAGATTCAACTCAAGAGTAAGAAAAGCTAGAAGGTGAGAAATCAATGCAGAGAAGGACCAAGTCTGGCCTGTACATGCACCAGAGATGAACGCTAAATGAAAGATACCACAAACAATATCAACATTTAATAATTTTCATTCCATTTGTTATCAAATACATTTAGAGTGTGATACTAACATGATAATCACACACTGTCCGTAAGTTCACCATGACACTTTGAGGGCTAACACTAACAGAGAAGCAAGTTTGGCAGATTATTTGGAGCAGATAGCCAGTGGCCAGTCATGGACAAAACATTCCCAAGAATGCTATTGGAGCCTCAGCCAGCCAAGAGTTCACAGGAAAAAAAAATTAAGAATGCTCTGACTGTAGAGATGACAACAGAGATACCAGTTCTGTGTAAATTAGGTTTCCACTTTTATCATGTTCCTCCACAGGGTAAAGAATACAGGGAGGGGCACCGTAGCCATCCACAGGACATTGAGAAAGTGGGCGTATGCACATTCTTCCATGTCCATGGAGTTGTGAACTGCCATTTAAAATCGCACTTTGCTTCCTGCCACCCTTCACCTTTGTGCAACATAAATCAACATGCCTTGAAGCTTTAGAGTCACACAGGTAGTTACTGTGCAAAGCCCACAATTAGTCTCCTGAGTGGAGTATATTTGTGCTTCTCCGTAACTCTTTGAAATGTTCAAATCAACCCAAATCATAAATAAGTCTCACCAAAAAAAAAGTGACATTTGTCAGTTTTGTTACAAGTTATATCTGGCCACATTTAAACTTGCTAATTCACTTAACTTGAATTCACTTAAGAATCCTAAACTCTCTTCTGCAAGCTCACCTGTATCACATATAAAATAAATTGATGGGGGAAAAGACCTGAATGTACCATATAAACAACAAAGAAAAGCCCCTCAGTGAACAGATGTGCAATAAGCGGTTATGTGTGCTCATGTCTAAGGCAGTTTACACAAGCTATAGAATCCAAGTTTCTAGTCTCACTAGGCTCGACAGAGATAGGTCTCTCTTTATGCTTTGCTTTTCCCTTTGGAAAGTAAGGCCATTCAGCTGACCTAGACTAACATAAAAAAACCACTGTATTTACTGAGTATTTACGGTATTACTTTCACAATTTCATTTCAAAGGGGACCGCTACTTTTATCCACATATTGATTTCATAAGAAAATAATTCAAATGTAATATTCAGCAATATTCATAAAATATTCAGCATATACCTAAGATAAACTCTAGATACTCCAAACGAAAGAGTAGTAGGACAGTAGCCACCAGAGTTCTAAGTGGAGTTAGGTATAGCAATATTACCTTTATGAGATATTAATTAGCAGTAAGTGCTATTTAAAAGAATATACATAAATCAGGTACCCATCACTTTGCCAATAACATCTTTCCACCTAAGTCTTGCAATCATTAGGTATTAAATTAATTTTATTAAAATAATAAAGAAGACTAAGTCTCACTCTTTTTTATTTTGCAGAAGGTATCATAAACTGGACCAATCTATGCAGCTGGAGATCCTAAAAGGAAAATGGCTTTATAATAAACACAAATGCCCAGGAAATTCGAAATATAGCTACTGAAACAAAAACAGTTAGCACTGAAAAAAGAAAAAAAAATCTCATTCCCAGTATTTTAATAGTTGTCAGACAGAACCAGTCTTATTCTCTCATAACGAAGCATTTCTCCTTACACAAACACACAGCAAACACACAGATCTACTTTGGTTGGTTGTGTTTCAGCAGTGTTGTCACACAATGTGCCAGAGAACACTGCAGCCTATGCACCACTGCGGAGCAAGAATACCCTTAGTTTTGCAGAATTTGAAATTCAGTTTGCAGGTTGAGGGCATTTTTTCAACCACAAACATTTTTTGAACTTTCTTTGAACAATACATGTTCAAACAAAAGTTTTCAGCTACAGGTTCTAAGAAAAAGCCCTACTTAAAATATGCATATTTTTACCTGCATTAATTGTATACTCATATGCTTATCTCATCCAGCCATTCTGCCCCCCCAATAGATAGCATTTTTGATACTTAAGCCAGTTTAGATATGTTGTGTTTAAACTAACTGTATTTAGAGAACAAAGGACAGGAAAATGAAATCTAATCCACAGTTATTGTGTTCAGAAGAGGAGATACCATGAAAGAAGAATGAAGGTACCATAGTAAAACACAACCCTTCTGTCCCTTTTGCCATCACAGAAACGTGGCATCTAAAAAAACACCTGATAGCAAGTACCATCACTTCACACCTACTTCCATTTTTCAAAGCACTTTTATAGCATCTCACAAACTTTCTGTTCTTTTTAGCTGACTGCTGTTCTACAAAGAGGTATGACTTCACTCCCTATTTGACTTTAACACTACAACCTATGCCTCCTCACTGTACTTCCACTCAAAGAAGGAACGGTTGTAAAGTACATAAGCTGCTAGAATGAACTGGTAATGTAGGAGTAGGGCCTAGTTTAAGTTTAATGATTAAAATTCACGTTATAGTCTTTGTGATAAGTTCAGCAGCTGCCTGAATCAAAAAGAGTGCGTATGTCAGATACTAGCTGGTTATGTCTGCACTAGCTTGGCTTTCAGTACAGATGCAAGGGACGCATACCTGGTACACGAGGGGAACATTTATAAGAGAAAGGATCCTATACAAACAAGGACAGGAACTAAACAGCACCTAGTACGAGTTCTATTTTACTTTGGTGCTTTCACATATACATATTTCTAAACTTGGAGTACATGGCCTGTTTCCACAAAAAAATTGCTAGATTTTACGTCCAAGAAACACTTCTGAAGATCAGCTGCAGATACAGCAAGACTCCCTTGCAAACCTACTATTTCCCTACAAACTGCAGATACAAGCCAATAAGCACAACATTAGCTTATGCCTTCTGTTCAAGCAAAATGGATATGCCTAGCGGAGACATCACTACTAACCCTTTAGTCAGAATTCAAAGGTTATTTAAATGTTTCTAGTGTGCTTGGTGAACAGACATCACTATATTATTACGAATTACAGAATTGTAAGTTAATTCATTAAGCAGGGCTGAACTCTACACCTGAACTTTCCTAAAGATGTTGATACTTACATAAATAGTTTAACCTGTAATAACATATTCCCTCTATTACTTAATACTTTCATTTAGACTAGCCATCATTTAAGGGGTAAATCAAAAACAAAATCTCAGAAGTTACTACATTTTACTTTACTAAGGAATTTTTCCTAAAGCACAAGACAAAAGTTCCAATATATATCTGACTAGTTATATTAAATCAGTATACTATGTTACCCGTACCTGCTATTTAGAATAGTAACTGATGTATAGTTGGGGGGGGATGGGGTAGGCTGGGGTGGAATCAATCAAAAAAACCTAACTTGCAGAAAAAAAACCCTCTGCACCAATAGTAAAGGGAGTTCTTCTTTAAGCTCTTTAACAAACGATCTAAATCTGTTGGAACACAGGAATGTGAATGACTAAACAAACCCTTCAATAAACATTCCCCAGCTGCAGTTTTCAGCCTAATACCAAGTAAAAATGTGGAGACTGCATCTACGTTCTGCAAAATGATTAAAGTTCAGAAGCAAAGCAACATTATATGATATACATGAGTCACAAACATACTCACTGAAAACAAAAACCACTAGACATTTGTCTCTTAAATTGAAACAGAAAAGGCACCGAGTCTGGCACCAGTCTGCAATGCAAGAAAGACCATGTGATACTTAGACACTTGTGTATTAGTTTAAAAATAAGCTAGATAAGCATGTGATGAGTGACAATTTTGTACTTGACCTTTGCTTAAATAGCTCCTTTTTCACAAAGTCCACACACATATCAACAAAATTCCTAATAAAATAAAATTAAAAAAAAAAGCTAAAACCCTACTTCTCATCCAATGTCTTGAAGACAAACTCTAAAAACAAAATTCTACACAGTTACTTTAGGAAAAATAAAAACCATATGTTTTGCAGGAGGAATTCAGAAAAAGAAATTTAGAAAAAAAAAACCAACAACATTGAAGTCCTCTTGTAAATCAAGGGGATGAAATTCAACATGCTAAGTTACAGAGACAGAAGCTTGGGGTGTATATTTCCAGGGGGAATATTTCACTCTGCCTAGCAGGCAAGGTATTTGGAAATAGAGTTCCTCTTTCCTGAGGCTGAATAGGCCTACAGGATTGCACAGGAAATGCTTTTAAGTCAGGAAATGGGGATGCATTCTGAATAGGACGGGGAACCCTTAGTATAGGGTATTGTTTTTAAAGTGTCAAACCACAACACTCACCTCTGAAGCAAAGGTCTCCACTAGCATCAAGCAACTGCACTAACATCCATTATGTTTGTCTCTATATCTTTGTGGGGTTTTCTGTTGCTGTTTATATTTATTTAACTATCATAGCATCACAGAGTGGCTGAGGTGGGAAGGGACCTCTGGAGATCGCCTAGTCCAAGACCCCACTGCTCAAAGCAGGGGCAACTAAAAGCAGGTTGCTCAGTACCATGTCCAGACAGCTTTTGAGTATCACCAAGGATTAAGACTCCACATCCTCCCTGGGCAACCTGTTTGAGTGTTCAATCGCCTCTACTGTAAAAAAGTTTTTTCTTACATTTAAATAAAATGTCTTGTATTTCAATTTGTGCCCATTACCTCTTGCTCTTGTCCCTGAGCACCACGGAAGAGCCTGACTCCATCCCCTCTACTTCCCCCACACGCCAGGTATTTCTGCACATTGAGAAGATCCCCGCCCAGCCTGCCCTTCTCTAGGCTGAAGTCCCAGCTCCCAGTCTCTCCTCGTATGTCAGATACTCCAAGCCATTACTCGCCTTCATGGCCCTTCACTGGACATGCTCCAGTGTCCCTATGCCTCTCTTGTACCGGGGAGCCCAGGCCTGGACCCAGCGCCCCAGGTGTGTCTCACCAGGTCTGAGCCAAGGGGAAGGGTCACCTCCCTCCACCCACGGGAGACACTCCGCTGAGTGCAGCCCAGCTGGCCGCCTTTGCCACAAGGGCACTTCTCTGGCTCACGTTTACCATGTACTCTTATTTGTAAAAACAAGCCTTAAAACTGTGTTTTGCGCATTTAAAAGAGAGGGTAATGAGATGTACGCAATCGTGTTTCATTTTTGGGCTAAACTCACAGTAAGTTTTGCGGTTTACCTAAGCATTTACGATCATGACACTGGGTGATTTTAGGTTTCAGGGGCAAGGCTGTTAACTGTATTCCTAGTAGCACAAAGCATTCTTTCAGGCATCTTCCTCCACTTCATTCAGTGTATTCAAGATACAGAGTAAAGATTTAAAGTCCCCAACCGTTCCTTGATGTATGGACTGAAAATCTCCATAAAAAGGGGCAGCCAACAGTAATTCTGAAGAGAGTAATAAATCACTGTAACTAAACATGACCAAAAGAGGTTAAAAATGAAAAAAAAGAGAATTTTTACTTATCACCACCCCTCTAAGAGTAACCATTCTTTTTCCTGATATCAAAACCAAATAAAGCAATGGCAGAGAAAATTCCTCTCTACCCCAAAAAATTCAGACAACTAAACTCCATCTGTAAGGATAAATCCTGCTTTAAGTAACACCGACACAATCCCACCAAC
The DNA here is from genome assembly GCA_013400875.1 of Anhinga rufa. NCBI lineage: Eukaryota > Metazoa > Chordata > Aves > Suliformes > Anhingidae > Anhinga > Anhinga rufa. The sequence continues at coordinate 31,401 of VZTV01044414.1, read as the reverse complement.
AGGAGAGCCTGGTTTCTCAACTCGTTGGCAATGATATTCATACAGGAAAGCACCAGCTTTCAGACTTGCAGTTGTGTCTGCAAGAAAGGAAATGAACAGGAATCACACACACAGTTCTACTTTCCATCACGTACACACAAGATGCCAGGGGTATTTCATCTGGCTTCATATTCTTGCTATAAAGGACAACAAGATGAGTCCCTGAAGACGGAAACGGAGCCAAAGGAAAAAGAACAGATTAAATGGAGGTCTAAGGACCTGCCTCCTTGACATGATGATATACATGAGCTAACACTACAATGTTGACTATAACTGTCATATTTAGGCTCAATCCATATAGACCTTTCACATTTGTAAAGATGTTTTCTGTAATGACGAGTCAGGAGCTCCATCAGACTTATGAAACACTTCAGAAACAGCACTTGAGATACTGATAGCAGCTTTTACTTTTGGGAGTTTTATAGACTGTTGACACGCTTCACAGGGATAGAGATACCTGATCTCAATTTTCTAGACACAGTACTCAGCGTTCATTTGACTGAAGCCTTCTGTACTTCTTACTATTACTACACATCAGAGCAGAAGGGAATACGGAACATTTGTAAAGCCCCACTCCATACACCTAAACAGAACATAACAGGTAGTAGCACGCTGAAAAAATTATACATCTATTTTTTTGTTATAGTCTAAATATGGACCTAAGATCTTATTTTACCACTTCTTTTTTCTTCCTCTCAATTGAGTCTGGACTTAAGAAAAACAAAGATGACAGCTTGAGTAAGGGAACTAATGGGTGATCTCTGTAAAGAGAGGGGGAACATGTGAAAGGTCTTCTCTAGTCAGTGAATTAATCTAGTTCACTGAATCCCAAATACAACTACAAATCAGTCAGGATGGAACTGTCCCAGTGGAGCTGTCTCCAGGCACTTTTCAAACCTTCACTTCTGTATTTATATTCTTCTACTCGAAAAGAAACCATCTTCCAGACAAAAAACCCAAAACAGACATGGTTCTCCATGCCATCCCATAATTGGTATCCAGTTGATGGAGGAAGGAATCACCTTCTACTTGTCATGATTTTTTTTCCCTCTCCCCATTTAGTGAAGTAGTACCGCGTAGTGCTCTGCAGCACGGGGGTGCAGAAACACCTCAGCACTTTGGGGGATCTACTGAGTACCTTCAGTTCCTAAAGCAGCGACTTGCAGAGAAATATGTTGACCTTGAAGGGACCAGAAACTCAGGGGTTCAATCTCATTTGTACTAGCAGGTACTTAGTAAAATGTCCATTTGATTTACTGGATAAGATTAGTCTTGGTGCAATGGAAAAGCTAAAACAACTAGTCAAAAGAAAATTTAAAGCCAATATTTCAACAGCTTTTTATTAAGCTACCCTACTGGAGAAAAAGTTGTGTGTCCACAAAAGTTTACAGTTTTATTGCCTACATTCCACAACTGGGGGTAGGGGACCTTTCAAGTGCCTCTTTTAAACTTAATTATTCTTGGTATAAATACTAACTCTTCTAACATGCATCCTGGAGTAAAAGCACAGGAGGAGAGGCACAGAAATCTGCTCTAAGCATTTTACATTTTGTTACGCTATTTGAAGCGCAAATAAAACTATTACTTAATTCAGAGTAATTTGTTTTTACAATTAGGAATGTGATATTTTTAAAATCATATCATATTTCAAGAATAATAATGCAGAAAAACATGCAAATTGTGAGACTTTTCAATAACATTAACAATAATACGTTTCAAGTTTCTATGAGAAAAATTTCAGCTCACCCCAAAAATCCAAATTTCAAAATGTATTTGCTGTACTAACTGACAAAGGAATATACAGCACAATTGTAACAGAGATCACGTAAATTATCTCAAAATAAGGACTTTGTAAGCTAACAGGTTAAAATCTCACAGCTTATTTGAACTTCAGCATAAATATCAGAAATAAAGAGTGTTAAGTTTCAATTTTTTTCTTCCCCACATAAAGAAAGATACTATCACATACAAAACCCTTGAAATAATATTTTAATAATCTTGGAACATGTTACATTGGATTTTGTGCCACCTATAGTATCTGTCAAGCACAATCTTAACATTCAACTTTTCCATTATATTTGTTTGGGATTTTTTTGAAGTACCTTTACTTCAGTGATTTTACTCTTATGTCACACACTGATGTTCACAGTTAAAATGCCCTATTCCTCTCTATTTTTCAAATCACATGAATTCACACAAGTCAATAAGAATACCATAAAAACATGCCTTCGTGTACTTTGACAGATAATGCAAAATATAAATTTTTTTGAGCACTCCCATCTTATTCAGGGAAAATTATTTTTCCATTAAAATTATCTCTAGGTCAAGTCTAAGAACAAATTCAAGCACAAGATGTTTCCCAATTCTGATTCTTCTTTTTATGCATCCCTTAACACATTTCCCTGTCAGGTCTCCAAAAAAAAATTCCACCTTGACATAAAAGGGCACAAGAGACACTTCAATCAGACCCTTTGACAAGTTGTTTTCATTTTTTATTCACATCTAAGAAGTAATACCAACACTAGCAAAAGAGGCTGTATTATCAGGCAACTGAAAGTTATCTGATTCTTCTGATGAGCAGAGAAGACATGGGCAGTTGACTTTAAACACTTAAGTTGTATAACACTTTAAAATAGGCCATTAAAATCCCCAGAGTTATGATATGTAAAAGCACAGGCATTTCTCACCCTAACATTCAGCAGTTTTCAAAACAATTGCTTCCCTGGTGCTTGTCATATTTTTCTAGTTTTGGGGATTTTTTATGTGAAAAGCTGGGACCAAGGGCAACACAATATCAATTATAAGTATGACATATGAGGTTATTTCTCAGTATTTACTGTAATCTGAGAAATGAATAAAATGTTTCTCAGGATTCTGTCCAGATTTCCCTTAGGAAACACGTATGTGGGCGTTGAGAAGGGACGCAAATGAATGCTCTTCTCAACAAGGAGGAATTTATCTCTAACCTCAGAAAGCATATTGATGTCAGAATTACGGATGTATGAAGTTGCAAACAACTTCAAAATGACCTCTTCTCATTCAAGCAGAGTAGAACATGTAGCTTGTTGTATGATCCAAAACCACTTCTGTATGTAAGCATCTGCCAGAAGGCAGGCAGGAAGTCGCTGTACAATACTGTGTGCTAACCTGTAACCAGGTTCCAGTATGTTAAAGCTGTCTGATTTTCTGAATCTATCTTCAAAATAATCAGGAACGTAGCACTGAAAGAAATCATCTGAAACTGCAGGAAACTATTTGTCACAGTTACACAAAACTAAATCAAGCTTTTTGCCCCACCCCACCTCACTTTTCCCCACATAGTTTAACTTGAAAACTGGGGATTGTGTTAAATACTGGTGATCTTCCTCTTGGGTTAACAGAGTAAGAGAGAACTGGGCAGTGTGGGAAGCCACCTAGTGATGAAGGAGCACAAATATGCCTGAAGCTGCCCAAAGTTTTAATAAGATGACACAGTTGGAGCATGTGATTACCACTGTTTTTCTCACTGATTTGCAAGTTGCGTGGTGTACTGGAGTTTAGAGAATTGCACAGTGATTTCTGGCAACTTTTATAAGTCTTCCTGAATCTTCTAAGTGAACTGTGAAATAGCACAGTTTTCTGAAGATGAGATGTACAAACCCAAAAGAAAATGCACCAAAATGGATAAGGAGGAGGTTTGATGGAAATTTTAAACTCATGATGGCATGTATGCAGAAAAAGTTAAAATTTGTGAGGCTGGGAGGAAATAACCTAAAGGACGCAAATGCGCAAAAATGGAAACAATCAAAGCAAACTATTTTCTTCTAACTCAATGCAGAATCATTCAGCAGACTCAAAAGAGAAATCTTTCATGAACCAGAAAAAAAAAATCACTGTAGAATTTACGCGGATTTAAACAGCATTTCTCATTTCTCAAAAACTGAGAGCTCAAGAAAGAGCATGAACAGAAAACATTGCACAGCAAGAATTCAAGGCCAGTAATGCTTGGTGTACACAAATAACATGTCAATGATTTTTGCCTGTGGCAAAGAACTTTACCAACGTGTACCTCCTGAATCCACTGAAAACCCTCACTGCATGTGAACAGCATATGACTGGACTATGTAAAAAGCCAAGCGGATGATGCAGATTAGACACCAATTTACTTTGACATGTTGGCAAATTGCACCATTGAAGAACCAGGCACAAAAATCCATCATCGTAACAACAGGTGAATGAAAAATATGTGTTACAGTATTAGCAGATAGTATAGAATTGTCACTGTATGTTATTTCGAATAATAGAATAATGCCAAAGAAACAACTGTTTACTGAAATAATTCTTAGGTGCCAGATGTCAGTAAACTTAACGAAGGACTGGCTGAACACTTCTTGGAACAGGACACAATGTATGTTTTTACAATGTATAAAACCACACTTGTTCTAGATCCATTCATACAGCATTTAACAACAGCAATGAAAAATACAATCTGAGAAATGAATGCTACTCTTCAAGTCATACCACAAATGATGTCACAACCACAGTTATCTGATATACTAGGGGAAAAGTCCTTTAAAGACCCTTTGAACTTTTAAAATTCTTTTTCCTCTCAAAATGACTCTTGGCAGGGAATCATGCTCTAATCCCTATAGGGAAAGTAAAGAAGCCCAGTTCAGGATTACTTTGTCATTAAATTAAGACAGCATGACATCAGAGAAATTCAGATGTTGTAGGTAAAGGGTTTCACAAGTTCTGGACTTAAAATCCCATGGATAGAGTTAAAGTTCAAAGAAGTGAGTTCAAGCAGTGAACACCCTAAAAATGAGAAAGAAGTCGTATCGTAAAGAGTACCAGTGGCAGAAATTATGAAGATGTGTGCAAAGCTGAAAGGTAACAGCCAAAGCATAAGAGAAAAAATTACCTTCTTTCAGGCAAATTGTGAAAAGTTTATACCCTAATTATATACCGAATACAGGTATGTAATTAACTTTTTGTGTATAACTAACTTTCTTTTTGTGAGGGATCATCTTGAATTCAAGGTTATCTTCCTTTCGGGTCGGCATGGTAGCAAACGTACTCTAGAAGAATCCGCAAAACATCTACATCATACTCACTACTCATCCAATCTTATATAATACAGATCAGCATAAACGGCAGAGCTACCATGTGCAACAGGAAGAGAAACGGAAGACATCAGCAGCTTCCACCTTCCCAGCAGCAGAAGGGAATTTATTATACTAAACTCCAAATAGTCCAACAAAGTTGACCAGGCCTAAGACTACTGAGGAATGAAGAGGACCATAGCCACCTCCACCAGTATAAGGAAGGGTAACTCCTCCTGCCCTCAGCGGCCGATTTCAATGAGCAATTGCCATTAATGGACACAAGAGGCTGGGGCTTTTCTGGCACTGAAGGGAGAACAAGTCTACCGTACAGAATCAGCTGTAGCAACCTTTGATGTTTGGGGCAAGACAGAAATCAAGCTACTCAGGAGGGAGGAAACAGTTCTTTTCCTGGCCCCAACCCAACTACTTTTTCTGCTTTCTTACATTACCTTTCTGCGAAGGCTGCTCAAGGAAACTAACTAGTAAAATGCAATGCTTCTCACTTATTCTGCATGAGGAAGCATAGGCGAGCAGGCACGTTCTCAGCAGTGGGGACACAGAACAAGACAGACACACAGAGAACAGAAATGACTACAAGCACAACAGTTGGTAAGATAAGAATGTGAGCCAGACCGATGTTTAATAGAATCATAGAATCTCTTATGAGAGGTTTCATCTCTTTATGATAAACAATACATTTTTTCCATGTTCTCAGTGAAACTGTTACCACGTAGTGCCTAGAGATTTTGTAGCAGACTGTTATAAGTAATTTTATATTCCATTCTTCAAATGTGAATTATTAGAATTGCAAGAAATTAGTAATAACTGAAAAAAGCAATCTTTCAGAGACTGTCATCAATATGCTATTTAAATATCTAATTAGGAAATAATGACCTTGGATGTGAGTTACAGTAAGTTGCAGTGGAAAGAGACCTTAGGCAAAAAAGTAGACTGTTAAAACTTTCTGTTGTAAACAACTGGTTTTCCTTTTCCCTCTGTTACAGCAGTGTGGTTTCTGCAAGCTGTGGAATACTAGCTTTTCAGATTTTATGATTAAAATGCCTTCCATATAGATACACACAACTGTGCCATCTATCATTTTCATTATGTAAATCATTCTGTGAAGTGTGCCAAAGCAGAACAGATTGATATCTGGTACGTGCATGATTGAAATACATGCTTAGTATATAGTATAGCTAGAATCTAAGTATATGCACTTGGAAATATTGATTAAAATGTAAACAAAAAAGCCTAATGCAGAGGTTTGCTTTCAAAAATCACATACGCTATCTTTCCACACTTTCTACCTTCTCTGTTTTCTGAGGGTAGTTCACATGATAGGCTCTGGCATGGCACAGATGTTTGAGCTAAATAGTTATGAAAAGAGTCAATTTAAATATTATAAGCTAAGGTAGGGCCAAAGTAATTGTATCATTTCATATTTCCTGGGAAATTCACTCTGAGCATTTATTTTGAATTCAAGTAAAAGTAAATACAATGTGAGGTACTATAATATGTAATTATATAATAACTATATTATTATAATCAAAAGAAATACTATTTTGCCTCTCCAAGTATAATATTGAATGCAAATCAAAACATATATTGATGTTGTATTCTAAAAATCACAATCTTTCAACTGCCTTGTCATTTACATGAGTATCTTGAAAAGTTAAACATTAAAATATAGAAAATCTATATGTTATTCGTGAACAAACTAAATTAAGTAAATTGAAGACACAGAATTCATCCTTCTAAGTATTTAGTCAATGATTTTTACAAAACATGAACAGATTTGTAATTCAGACTCATCATTCATTCAAGACGGGGACAGCAATATTTTAGGAGAAGATGGAAATGTTGAAAACATTGTGGCATAGTTGAATAGACAGACATATATAAGCAGTTGCCAAAAAAACAAGTCTATCACTGTCAAACAGTAGGTAATCCAATTTTTCACATACCAGAAAGATTTCCATTTTCCCTATCTCTCTACATTTTTATCTAGAGATAACACTGTATGAGGGAAGATATTTGAGTTCACATCAGTAAACACAGAAAGCCAAAGAAACAGTGATTCATCTGCTGAACTGATGAGATTATTACTGAAATATCCCACTAATTTCAGCACAGGAGGGTAACAACTTCACAAGCTCTCAGACTTAAGCCACAACATCCTTTCCTAAGCAATCAAAGATATTTTGATGTGGTTTCAAGGTGATGCCTCCAGAAAACTCATCCTAGTTATAAAGGAGTCAGAGATGATGGGAATGCACACAGCATTTTCAAAGGTGGACCCACAGGTGTAGATGATGTTTGCTGAATGCCACAAAAAAGTCGAAGTCTAGCTCAGCCAGTTCAATCAGCCAAAAATCTGGGTAGGCAACATAGGCCACTGCAAGAGCTGAGGGATTTAACAGTCACAATTAGGGCTTCTCTTTATGGCCTTACCAAATAGTAATTTGCTACCGTAATTACCATGGTAAATATGCCATTAATCAGCACAGGGTGCTGCTTTATAATTCGCATCCACCTTGTTTACAAACACGTTCCCTTTCTTACTGGGAGCTCCACAGTGCTAAATAGTGTGGCTCTGAGGTCACTCTCTGGTACAGGGGTCTCATATGAAAGTGGAAAGGAGAAGAGCAGACCTGCTTTCTGGAGAAGAGACACTCTGAAATGGTACGGCAGGAGCAGAATACTGTGGGATCAGCACTACAAGCCGAAGCCACTGCAGGGCAGCCACTCAGCATCTGAGTGATACAGCTGGACAAGAGCCAGCCAGGTAAAACAACCCTTACGGAAATAACATGAATTGGGGTAAGGGTGGGGGGGTGAGGGAGGAAGACAATAATTTTGGCAAGGTCAGGCACTTACTCTAGCTTCCAGTGCTGCAAATAGAGTTGTGTACCCTTAGCCAGAGCCCTAATCCTCAAAGCAAAAGACCCAAACCAAAACCCTATAAAACAAACAAACAAATAAAAAAAAGACAGACCTTAAATTGCGTGAGACCAATCTCCCAATTCTGTGTTCAACATAGTTCAGTCCTATGTCATGTGCCTCTGGGCCCCTGCTCCTGCACCCGAGCCTGGTCAACACCTGACTCGCTGCAGTGCTGTCAGATTAATAACTAGGTGTTTCACCGATAAAAATTGTAGCATCCTCAAGTGCTCACAAGGACTTCAACCTCTCACTGGAGTATCTTATGCCAGCAATGGAATAAATACTCTTCTAACTGAACTCTGCACACCTGCCAGTGCACTGGCATCAAATGATTCAGAAGCAACAATTACCCCTCCGTTAGAGGTGGCAAACACAGCCACGTGCTTCTCTTCCTGATCCTGCTGTTTGTAAACCCCTCATTTCTGCCACTGCCTCCCTACGTACTGCCACATGGGGAAAGCCACTGATATTTCTTGTTCATGAGACATCTCAGCCAACTGCAGCAATCTAAGAGACAGAATATGATCTGTTTTTAATACTGAAAACAGCCTGAAATATGTGCTGATTCGGTGAAGATTACCTATAGCAAAATGAATCCGTGCACACCACCAAAGACTCTCCAGACCTCTAACAAGCGTTATTTTACTTTTGTATGTAACCTAACACCTCACAGGTACCTAGTTATTAACCACCATGAGTAACTAAGGAGAAAATCACCTAGTGCTGAGAAGTTTTAGAATGTGACAAAAGTGAACTAAATCAAATATTTTGGAAATCCACATTTTAAAAAAATGATAGAGTGGAAGCACTTCATTTAAGTCTATGTCCTCTTTTTTTTGGCTACATAGGTTATGAGACTGGCACTAATAAAGGTTAGATCATAAAGAGAAAAGATTTTTCCCTAGCCCAAAATGAAGCTGTAATTCAAAGTGGATTTGAGAACATTTCTCTTATTTCAAACTAACAGATGGAATAATCACATTAGGAGATCAGCGAACAACTTTATGCCTTTTTTCCAAACAGCATTTAACACACTGTCAACTACTCTTGCCTTGCTCGTTCCAGTACAATGGCCTGTACAATACATGCTTAGGACATGGAGAAAAGTGAAAGAGATTGAATCAAATCCCCTTAATTCAAAGCAGAAAATTATTTTGGAGGTCAGGAACAAATCACTGTTTCTAGGTTCAGATCCACTAATACCACTGCAGAACTTACTAGACACTAAGACATCTATCCAAGCTCTGCTGGAATCACTGATTTTTATTAACTGCCTATTCTATAGAAAAAAAAAAGTTGAATAATAGATTTGGAAAATATTGAAAAATGTTTTCTAAGTGATAACAGAGAAAGCAAACAATACAGGACTAAAGGGTCACTTATTCCTTAGGGAAAAATTACAAAGGTCAATCTATAGCTTGCATGGGATACTGGGATGGTAAGGATTCCTTACATATTTGGCACATGGAAAAATTAAGATTCACTAATGTATCTTTGTGTGTCAGAGAAATCTGATAAGTCTCTTGTGCCCCTATTCTGGTGCTCACCACAGTCTCTGCAAAGGTACTTGGAAACTCTGAAACATGTTGCTCCTGGGATGGAAGGTTTTCTCTAGAGTTGCAGTCTGTTGACAGAAACCACTAACTACCATAGTAAATTAAACAGATAAAGATAGCTTGGATTTCTAAATGAGAAAACAGCAAACCTCAGAGCAACCAAAATTAACAGTAGAAAAAAACGGCCCAGTACTTCTAAAAAAAAGCCAAACACTGACCAAGATCCAGGTCCCTCTAAGGGCACAGCAACACCTTTTTAGGGACAAACATGCCACTGTGTGAAAACTCTGAGCTGGCTCACAACAGACAGAAGCAGCACTTATCTTCCCATATGTTCCATACTTAATGGGGTTTCGTTTTGGTTTGGTTTTAATTACTATTATTACAGACTGCATACTGTAGTGGAGACATAATATGTTTGTTCCTTGATAGAACGGACTTGATTCATGCAAAGAAACAGCTGAAGAGGCTCAGGTACAGCAGCAGTCTGGGGAAAACAAACACAGAGGAACATGTGCACATGCAGGCACACATTTGTGCATGGGCAAGTACGGGAGAAGTTCACAGTTATACAAGGACAGAACCCTTCAGGACAGGAAATTTTTTTCTCTTCCATGTTTTAGAGAAGAAGGAATCAATAACAAGAAGCCCCAAGTCAAAATTACTGAAAAGAATTTGACACTGTCTTGAGTTAAGAAACAAATCTTATTCTACAGTGTTGCATTTCAATTGCACCCACATTCTCAGACACGGTTGTACGAGAATGAGAGATACCTTAACAATCAGCATGCTTGAAGACTCCCAACAATAACCCAGTCCTACTGATTTCCCAGAAGAATAGTTCCAGCAGGCAGGTCTCCACACACATAAAAGTATTTGTAAGGTTGGAGAGGGAAAGGGGTTAGCATGAGTTGTCAAAGACCCCAGCGCTTTGGGACTGAGGGACACGCATGCTCCAACAAGCCTTCCTCCACAGATTTACAGAAGAGGCCAAGAGTTCATTAAGACCCCAGGTATAAATGGTAATATACCACCACCTGCCATGGCTCTGTGGGCACCATCAGGCCCTAACGGACCTGACCAGCCCCAGCTGTGGTCTCCACCAGCCTCCTCTGGGCCACAAGCCCCAGTTAAGCTCAGGCTTGTGTCCCCAGTCCTGGCTTGAGCTTAACCACCACACCTGCCTCCAGCCCTGTGGTCATCTCCAGGGTGGACTTCACACTTTTATTTTATGTAGCCTTCATCCCAGCCCTGTCTCCAGCTCGTTTCCTTTTGATCCTGACTGGAGCCCCTGGGTAGACCCAGGCCCTGGTTGATCATTCTGGGACTGCTGATGGGTCCTACCGCCAGCCCCCAGCTGTGCCCCCGGTGCTCAGGCCCCATGGCATGGGGTGTCCTGCTGGTGCGAGCACTGCCTCTGCTGGTGGCATCCTTGGGTCCCCTCTTGTCCTCCCTCAAGGAGCAGCCCTGCTCGTGCTGCTCCCAAATACAATCAACAAGATCAGACAAATATATTTCCAAAGAGGAAATCACTGTTTTTAACTAAGAATTTCTTACTATTTTAATTAAGACCTTATAGTCTGATCCAAATTCATGTCTCCATAAAGAGCACTGTACCAAAAACTAATCTCCAGTGTTCTCCAGTGTCCTGGTTTCAGCTGGGATAGAGTTAATTTCCTTTGCAGTGGCTAGTGTGGGGCTGGGTTTTGGATCTGTGCTGAAGCAGGGGTGATAATGCGGAGATGTTTAGTTGTTGCTCAGCAGCGCTTACACCAGTCAAGGACTGTTTCAGCTCCCCGTGCTGTGCCGGGGGCACGGGAAGCTGGGAGGGGACACGGCCGGGACAGCTGACCCAAACTGACCCAAGGGATGTCCCACACCGTATGGTGTCATGCTCAGTATATAAAGCTGGGGGAAGAAGAAGGAAGGGGGGACATTGGGAGTGATGGTGCTTGTCTTCCCAAGTAACCGTTACGCGTGATGGAGCCCTGCTCTCCTGGAGACGGCTGAACACCTGCCTGCCCGTGGGGAGCAGTGAATGAATGCCTTGGTTTGCTTTGCTTGCGTGCGCGGCTCTTTCTTTCCCTATTAAACTGTCTTTATCTCAACCCAGGAGTTTCCTCACTTTTACTCTTCCGATTCTCTCCCCCATCCCACAGGGGTGTGGGGAGTGAGCGAGTGGCTGCGTGGGGCTTGGTTGCTGACCGGGGCTAAACCACGACATCCAGTCTTTACAGAGAGGAAACAGCTCAGGTCAAATACGGTGTCGGTACTAAAAATTGCCATAGCCAAACTCCTCTGGCAGGGCTGATAAAGTGAACACAGCCAAGTCACGGTAAGTAACATGTACTGTGTCTTGTTCTTCCCTGATTATATTTTTATATTTTTCAGTAACTGCAGAGCACTGCTGCCTTTCTAAAGCTATGGCTTTAATTTTCAAACCCAGGGTAACCAAAAAAGTCACCTGCAATACATAGGTGGAGAGGCTGGGGAGGGGGAAGGGGAAGAGAAGGACAGGAAAACACAACAACCTGCACTGCAAGAGAAACAGGATTCCTTGAGCATGCGATATGACTTAAATAGGGCATTAGTTAATTTAGATGTCTTATACAACTGACTTGTTTGAGGTTTTCAGAATACTCTGGTCTTATCAAGACTTAATTGACTTTAATCTCCATGAAGTAAAAAAAAATACTAGAAACCACAAAAATGTATTTATTATCCTATAGTATAAAATATATATTCTGTTGACCCAAGAACAGCAATAACTACCAAGAAAAGTAATTAGTGTTTGTAAACTATCATGTTCTACATAAAAGGTATTCCATCTTAGGAGGATGTTAATTGTCTGCAGTTTGATCAACTTGGGAAAGAATTTTTTAACACCCACTATGAAAATACATAAGTTCAAAATACAAAAAAATAATTTCCAAGGATTGTTACTCTTTCTCATCAGCCACCTATTGCCAAGTGTATATACCCTACAGTACCCTGCTTGTATTAAGCTCTATGATGAGGCTAGCAATAACCCGGTATTGGAAACAGCAATACATTTTACCATCCTAAATGCACTACTACAAATGAAAAGACATGTAAGCAAGACCATGGCTCAACCGGTTTGCATCCTTGACAACATTTACAACTAGAAAGATATTATTACATTAGATCATGACAAATATTAATGGAAAAGAAAAAATTATACTATCTGAAACTTAGACACAACCAAACATGGAAGAATACTTCGCTTATTTTTAATCATGAAAAGGATTTTGATCACATGGGCACAAACAAGATGTCAACAGGAAAGACAATAAGGGAAAAAATTAGATCACTTAAAGTAACTGCACCAGAAGAGCTCATATTCAGACTTCAAAAAACAATGAATGCATGATACTGCAGTTTAAAAAGGTATTAAAATTCAGCAATATGACAAAATGTCACCCATATGTCAGAGGAAGAAGAAGTAACCACACTAACCCTTGAACTGGTATTCTGACCTACTGTCACACTAGGTTTTACAGCAAATTATGGAGGCAAGATTACTTACAGACAAAGAAGTAAGAGAGAAAGAGGCTAGTAGCAAAACTCTTTTATGGAATGTTCGTCAAAGTGCTAGACTAAACTCCAAACAAAGAGAGCTAAGATCTACTACATTTTTTTTTCTCTAGGCAGCAAGTTCACACCTACACCTAGATGCCTAGAGCAATGCATTTTATATTTTACCACCTGGGAAATGACTACGTAAGTTGGAGGAGATGGGAAAATCAGAAGAGAACTTGTGTGGGGTGGTTTGGTTGTTTGGGGGTTTTTTTGGTTCTTCTTGTTTTGGTATTTTTTTTCTTTTTTTTAGGAAACTGATCAAATGGGAGATGACCAAGGGGAGTTGAGAAAAGGAAAGCAAGATTAAAACAGAATTCCTCAAAAGTAGAAATACAGAACAGAAAAATGCTTATAGTCTTATGGAGAAATGGGCATCCAGATATGCTTGATAGGCAAGGGGTAGCTTATCCAAAGAAAAGGCTGAAATGTAGGCATGGTAACTCTTACAAACATATTAGAGGGGCAAGAAGGAAACAACTATATCTAATTTAGCCATTAATACATCTGGGCTGACAATCAGGTGTTTACAGATTTAATGGCGTTTACAGATCTTCATGATTTACTAACAACATTTGGAACTGCATTCCTATAAATCAAAATTGCACAGGAAAAAAAGAAACTCTAAATGCTTTTTTCTTCTCCAATTTTCTTTGGACTTTTTCTTTCAAGAGTTAGATGAACTTACAAAGAGGACTGCATAACTGTATGCAGCCCTGGAGCAGTAGAAGTCTTGTAGCCAAATAAGCAGGGATTTATTTTCTAGAAAGAATGCCATTTAAAATCTTTTACTATTTAAAAGTGGTCACCCTGCCTCCTTCAGTGTAACTTAGGAGTAATGCACCACGCCTGCAGAAAGAGATAAACTGAATTCCTTGGCAGTACTGAATGTTTTATAAGTGTGGAAGATTCTTACCCTGTATTGATGGAAATTATTTCTATCAGTGGATTCTTCCTAATCTTTGGCAAATCCAGTCGTGCTCCCCCCAAACGCTTTCCATTATCCTTTTTCTGACCCAGAAGTCTCACAGAATGACCTTCAAATGAAGCACAAAAATGCAGTCAATACAAAGCACGAGTCCCATAATATTTGTTCTGATTTGCTCTTCTTCACAGGAAGTGTTTATACTTCAGAGATTGAAAATGAGAATGAGATGTACTAATTTATTTCCACCAGCTGGTACATTTAAAAAGAGACGCTAACAGGTAAAAAAAAAAATCATGTTAAAATGAACAAATTATTTCATCCCATTATCTTTTTACACTTGCATTTTCTGGTTTATTCAATTAAAATTATCTAAGCAGTTTCATTTTCAGACTCTCAAGCAAATATCAACAAAGCAATATTTAAATAAGTTGTATGACAGGATTAAAATATTTTTCTGCAAAATTTCATTCAAACCTAAATTAGTGGGTAATAAACAACTAAATTCTTTCACCTTACTAATTGGAGAACCAATACATTTCTAAGTTATGTGGCTGTGTAAGTCGGAGGGAAAGTGCTGTGAAGCATATCCTGATAACATGTTCACGGCTAGGCTGACTACCCAGATTTACTCATATTCCTCCCACACCAAGGAGACTGCAGGTCAGGAAACCGCCTCACAATTCCTTTCCTGAAGCCAGTAATATTCAAAGAGTAAAATACAAATACTATCACCAACTCCCTAAACAGTACATCAGTCACACCACGTCAAGTCCTACATTTAAAGGGCACAATGACAGGGTTCGCTAATATTTAGAAGCAAGACCTAACAATGAAGAATAAAAACAAGGAATTGTGTATTATCGCAACAGGTAGTGTAAAATGTGCTCAAGTTATAAACATTAGACTTGTATCATTTATTCGACAAAGGTTAGAATAGGCAGGTAATAGACAGCAAGGGAAAGCTAATGCTAGATACCTGAAAAGAAGTGGAAAGTAACCACTGCTTGGAGCGGAGGAAAGAGAGAAACCATCTATCCCTTGAAGTTGGAAAACATGGAAAACGTGAAAGTACAGCTACAATTTGTCAAATATGTCAGACAAGAAAAAAAACTAGACTACAAAGGAAAAAGGGTGAGGGGTGAAAGGAAAGCATGAAACTATGAAGTACTACCTGAGCTACTTCTAGCACAGCAAAGTAGATAACCGATTCAGATCAATCAAAACCATTTTCAACCAAATCTCCTGACTTACACTACCAACACCTATTTACAAAACTAATTCGTCCATCAGTTAAAGTCTTTCTCCACTACCTGTTTTGAGGAGTCATTAATTAATTTTTTAATTATGTGGCATTCATAATCTGAATTTATTTCTGTGATATGGCAACAACAGCCTGGAAATAAACAACTACTTCTGGCATACCATCTTTCTCGCGTCTTTTTAAGATACATGAGAATTCTCTATCAAAAATGTGATCTAATGAAGAAGTGAGCAGGACTGGCTGATAACATAACGGTTACTACTAAAAAGTGGCATCGAAATGTCAACAGGAATTAAAAAGCATTATTTTTGCAGTTGCATTTGACAAAAATTTCATTACATCCCACTGCAATTTTAGTAATATGGTACTTGTGCTATTAACATTTGCTGGATTATTCAGTTCTACCTTTTCTGACAATAACAGCAGTATCTTTGTCTCACAGTACAATCAGTTATTTTCTAATTGAGTGCTTCATGAAGGAGTCACAAGCATGGTGCCATTTCACTTACTTGCAAAACAAGAGTGATTGCATTATGGTAGGCATAAAAATTAAACTAGAAGCAGAGAACATTCCTCTTCTTATTTCCTAATATTGTGGTTTATTTGGAATAAACCAGTTTATCCATTTTTTAAATATTCAACTGCATTACCATATTAAAACTGCATTTGGATTTATGGCTGAAAATATAGTGGAATGATTTACAGTTTTCTTAAAACAATAAGGCTTAACAACATAACCACAAGCTGCCCAAAATTTAAAATTCATACATTTAGAATTGGGGTCAAACCACCGTTCTGAAGTTTAAAAACAAAACAAAACCAAACCAACAAACCACAAAACCAACCTGCCCCCCCAACAAGTAACAGCTCAGAGCACAGAATCAGTGAAGCATGATCTCCTCTGAATGCGTACCCTCTCAACAAACAGCTATGTGAATTACTGCTCTCTAATAAGAATTTAGCTCATGCTGGAAGCGTTAATCAAAGAGGCAAATTTTTTCAAAAAACTTCTAGAAAAATAGTATCCTTTAGGCTACAAAAGTTGTCACAAATCTGTTTGAAATCTGCCAAAGGACTAAAAAAGAGTAAGTTGGGAGGGAAATTGAGATAATGACAGACCTGTGCAGGAGGCACAGCTTTATAATCCACGTTTTCTTAGGAAAACAGGAAAAAAAAATAAACACTATGGTAGTCTAGAAAATCTTGTGAACCAAAAGTACCACTCCTATCGTCTTGCAGATCTTTGCCTCTCAGATGCTGGGCAGGTTACCACATGCATTAGAAAAAAAGAAAAACAAACAAACAAAAAAAAAAACTTAGGACACTCGCACGTTGAGTATAACTCACTAGAGACCGTAAAATCTAGCCTCTCTTGCCTTCAGAGACTTACTTAATTCAGGAAGGAAACCCCAGCTCTGTGACCACCTCCCACATGATCCACTGAATGCTAACACCCACCCCAACCTCAGGCCCGAGCTCAGGCAGCCTATGGCCTGGCAATCAAGTATGGCAGCTACTTTTCACATGACGCGTGGCCACGGTTTTTCCCATATTCCTAGTGAAAGACACTAAAGTTCAAGTTGAAATGAGGCTTGCAAAACCTGCACGGCACTCAAGAATGATAACAGCCCTGTACTGTTCACTCGAGAGACCAGACAATAAAAAAAAAAAGCAGTACTGGGAGATGAGTTTTAGCAGAGAGTTTAATGCTTCCAGAAAGTATATGCACATGCATATGCAACTGCAGTGATATATGTTGCAGACACATTTAATCCAATTTTTCTTTTAAAAAAGGAAAAAAAAAAACCAAACCACCACCCTCAGTTACAGTATTCATGACCTTAATTCCTTTTTCCCCTACTCCATACAAGGACTATTTTGTTTCATTTTAAGTAATCACTAAAGCATCTGTTTACAGCATTGTTGCTATTAATAAAATATAATTTGATAAACACTGAATCATACTTTTTCACATGCTGTAGATTTTTCTTTCCCCATACTTATTTCAAGAAAACTTAAAAATAAATATTTTGTCGTATTCAGTAAGGAAGAGGCTAAGCAACATTTTTTTAAACTGTCTAACCAGCATTATTAAGCCCACATCAACATCAACCATAACAGAAAAAGCAGTAGTTATAAATCTCATTTATGATCTCCTTTCAAAGCTTATAATGGGGCAAAACATTCTAAAGCATTTCATCTGATTAAGTTACCTTCTTTCTGACTTCACAGGTTGGATAACAGCTTAGCTAAGCGAAACAGGTGTCCCAAACTTAAAAGAAGTCCCTTTTTTTTTTTGTTTCTTTCTTTTATAAGTTTGGTACAACAACATTTTTGAAAACTGAGTTAATCACAGTTCTATTTCCATAACGATAAGTGCTCTATCTCAGATATCAAACGAAAACCACTCCTTTTTTGATGGCTCACTGGAAGATGCAAGCTTTGAATCAACACAGCTTGTGACAAACAGATCTAGTCAGGTTATATTTGAAAGCCTAAACATTCTAGTCCTATAAACCTCTTCTGCCCTAAAGATAAGTTTTCTACTTTCCACACTGTCTACCAGCAGATAAAATTCTATTAAACTGAAAGGTTAATTAGCAGTTTAGGTCATGCTTGACAGCAGATTTTTCACTAATTAATAGATAATTAATGCAGATTACAATACAACAGTAGTATTAACCATGTCCAATGTGGAAGCTTATAGAGCAGAATCGCTCACAGCAAGCGTAAACGAAATCAAGCCAGAAACAATTTAAAATGAATCAGAGCTCTCTAGTTTTCAGAGCTGAGTGTTTAAAATTAAACTCATCTTTACATACAAGTCAGTAGACGCAATTCTCATTACTTGGCATTGTTCACAGAGAGGATGAGGTTGGAATTAATTAATCGGGATATTAAATCCCATTGTTAGTCTAAAAAAGGGCTTTTAAATGCGTCAGTTTGATAAACCAGTGTGCAGAATGAAAATATTTTCAAGGCTTTTTCACTTGTTAAAAAGGATACAAAAAAGTAACGTAATATTAATAGCATATACATACACCTTTGATAGTAGATGCATGCGCTTCAGGAGTGTGATAGAGAATGCCTG
Source organism: Anhinga rufa (assembly GCA_013400875.1). Classification (NCBI taxonomy): domain Eukaryota; kingdom Metazoa; phylum Chordata; class Aves; order Suliformes; family Anhingidae; genus Anhinga; species Anhinga rufa. The sequence continues at coordinate 12,902 of VZTV01044414.1, read as the reverse complement.
GTCTTGAAATACAAATATATGAAGGGAGTAGGTAATGGAATTTCTTTGCCATAAGATTGTAACAACATTAAACGTGCTGTGAACCTCAGGCTACTGTCAGACCCCTGTGACCTAGACCCCCAGAAGCTTGTTAACGATATTAGAGCCAACGGATTCAAACTGGACTGGTATTTTGCTAGTTGAATACAAGGATAAGTGAGGGGGAAGCGGCCTGGCTTAGTCATCTTTAGTTAACTTTAACAACTGCCTATCAGCATTGCAAATATCTATCCGATATTAACAGACCTACAGTACTTCAGAAATAGTCAGCTTTGCTCAGGTCAGCAGGCTGGCATCCCTCAGTAGCTGCTGGGAAATAATGTCTGCTTGAAAGATGGAAGAGGGCATCCACTGAGGGTCCCTCCCCATCCCTGCCCATCCCGCTGGAGCTACACGGCGTGCCACTGAAACACAGCTCCCAGCCAGACACAGAGCAGCACTTCTTAGCCTCAAAGTTCAGTGCAGATATCTCAAGCAGCTCAAAAACATGAATTTAAAGAAAAACCTCAAAGATGCAGGAAACCCCAGCCTTGGCAACAATAATTTCTATTGTTTTCAGTTTGTTCTGTTACCCACTCTTTCCCAGTTACATCATTATACTTAGAGGTTATTCACCATTTCCTGAAAGACACCTTTTTTCTCACAAGGCTGCTGAAGTACCATTCTATACTTCCCACCTGTCTCTCACCAGCCTGTTAGATCTTCTCCAGCATCTTCAGGGAAAAGGATTAAGCGCTATTTCATGTACTCTTGCACACGTTTCCTTCTACCATTATTTGCTTCTTAATGAATACAGAGCTTCCTTTCCTCATGGCTAACAATGGAAAAAATGGCACGTGGGAGCAGTGTAGCTAAGGAAGGCAAAGCCATAAGAAGGGAAAACAAAGTAGTAAATTTCCCCAAAGAAAAACAAAAGGAAGAAGTGTAAAGAACCACCAAAAGCAGCGATAAAGACTGAAAGGAGGATCAAGTAAATATAAAAGGTGAAAGGAATTAGAAAACGTAACTGAGAGTAGCAAAACCAGTCAAGATTAAAGAGAAAACCAAGCTTAAGAAGATCAAATAAAAAAAAATATGTGTAAAGGCAAAAGAGGCAAACCAGGAGCTATTACAAAACTTTTATATTGGATTTATTTCCAGAGTTATGTTCTTCTAACTCTGTAACTCCTGGGTAAAACCAACCTTCTGAACAAGTTACTTTGGATCTTCTGGCAGGACTAACAGAAAAAATAGCATCTGAAATATAAGGATTCAACACAAATTGTCTAACACACTGTACAGCTAACCTGGATCGCTGCTCATATTTGAGCCCAAACCTCTTCAATTTGGAGGTGCTTTAAACCGAAACGTGGTGAGCTTGCAGTGGATAGGCATGCTTAGAGCCCGAGCCCTGGTCTACCTCGGATGGAAGCAGCCGACATGTAGCAAGGACAGACCCCAAGTTCCTCTCCCATCTTTTCTGCCTGCCCTGCGGCACCAACAAGCTGTCCCACAGCAGACATGACTGATTGCAGAAGAATCCCTGAGCTCCCCAGAGCAATCACATGCTGCCAGACACACACAAGTGCAGAAACAACGAGGACACTAATCGGCTTAGGGCTTTGCTGTGCAAATGCTTCCACCGAAACCAACCCCAGCTGGCCAGCAGCACATTAGCTACGCAGAGAAGGCATCCCCGAGTATCATCTGTGGGATTTCCTGGCTCAAGTAAATACAGGGAGCAAAGAAAAGCCAGATCTAACTGGAAGATACATGCCCTGCTCCTGGCCAAGCAATTAATATAAATTATTCATCTTCTAGGTCAGCAAAGGTGGGGATGTTGCGCAACAGTCAAACTCCTTCAGCTGGTGTAGGCAGGAACTGGGTCTGTTACAAGACAGGGAAGAATTCAGACTAATGCTGTCAGAATTACTGACCTTCCCCTGTGTGTCACAGCACCACAGGAAAAAGCATGCCCTGGGCCAGGCAACCAGTCCCATCAGGCCGCTGATAGCAGGTGGTACGTTTGACCCAGTCTCTGAAATTCAGAGCTCTTTCATAGAAGGATTACCTTCCACCCTATGCCAACTCAAAAAAGCTTCAGAGAAAGGTGCAGATACCAGCTTGTAGGTACAAGCATACAGCACATATGTTACTAGCTTGAAATATATACATCCAATGAGCCTTGCACTTGGAATTACCATCCAACAACAATTCTGTTTTGAAAGACTCCAGAATGTGTCACACAGGTGAAGACAGGGGCTTTTTAAAATTCATTTTATTTGATTTCAAAAGCAAGATATTAAATATAGTGAGGCAGTTTGCAAACTTCAGAAAAAAAGCTCTGCAGGTGGCCCAGACTGCTAAAAGTCATATATCACTTTCTCTCCATTAAACATACAATACCTCTTTATTCTTGGTATTTCTCCAATGTACCTTTCAATCGTAACAATACCTGTAAGCACTAAAACGGTAGAGTGCAACAAGCAAAAGAGAAAAGGAGATAACAAGGAATTACTGTTCATATAAAATTCATAGAATTAAATTAAGAACATATGTATAAGTATTCAAGAACATTTTTGACATATCCACAGTGCCTTCCCCTTTCACAATGGAAGTGCTTGAAATGCCCTATTAAGGTACTATTCTTTTTTCAGGATTCGGTAGCTTCACCCTACTTATTTTGAGATCATGTGATGTTACTGTCTTTCTGAAGAAATGACTAAACGTTAAATCTGCTTCGAACTCAAAATGCTGGCTACAATTTGACAGTTCAGAAGGACAACACTAAGAATCAACTACAGGAAGAGTTCCCCTGACCCGCCGTCCTCACCTCTCTCTGAAGAAATGCATTTGATCAAGGATGCTGCTCAAAACCTTGAGAGATTTTGGATAGAAGCAGAAGCTTTCAAGGAAAAGGAATTTTGAATCAGATGAAACAGGCTGTGTTCTGAGGAAGGGAAATGCTGAAGGGTGGATTGTCAGAGCCAGCTGCAGCAGTACAAGTAACTTGCCTAATGATTTGGGGTGTGCAGGTTGAAAAGAACAAATTCAGCCTAAATGCAAAGCTGAGCCTATCACTGTATGCAAAAACAAGCTTTTACTTTAATCTCTACTCCTTTGCCATCTATTTTTACTCTTCCTATGGATAACTAAATTGCACTGGTACTCTTTGCATTTACCAGCCATGACGATTCTCTAACAGAGATAAACCCAGCTGAGTCTAACTGATGTGAATAGGACAGAAAAACAGGGATGCTGTAAGATGGTCACTCATTGAAGGTGTGGAAAAGAGCACATATGGGTCCGGAGGAGAAAGTCATCTTTTCTGTGCACATCACAGGCTCATTTAACAATGAGAAAATGTTAAATGCTAACAATGAGAAAATGTTAAATGCCAAGGTCCGGCACCTGGGTCGGGGCAACCCCTGGTATCCATACAGGCTGGGGGATGGAGGGATGGAGAGCAGCCCTGCGGAGAAGGACTTGGGGGTACTGGTGAGCGAAGAGCTGGGCATGAGCCGGCAATGTGCGCTGGCAGCCCAGACAGCCAGCCGTGCCCTGGGCTGCATCCCCAGCAGCGTGGGCAGCAGGGCGAGGGAGGGGATTCTGCCCCTCTGCCCCGCTCGGGTGAGACCCCCCTGCAGCGCCGCGTCCAGCTCTGGAGCCCCCAGCACAGACAGGACATGGACCTGCTGGAGCGGGGCCAGAGGAGGCCACGGAGGTGATCAGGGGCTGGAGCACCTCTGCTGTGGAGACAGGCTGAGAGAGCTGGGGGTGTTCAGCCTGGAGAAGAGAAGGCTGCGGGGAGACCT
>VZTV01044411.1:0-15508 GCA_013400875.1 Anhinga rufa | reverse complement strand
TTACCTGTCCTTATAGTCAGGTATAAAAAAGCAGTCTCACAAGACAAATAATAAATGGCTGATTTGACATTTGACTTTGATGTTAAAGCAAGATATTTGTATTGTACAAAATTCTCTAATAACATTAGCTTATTCTGGTCTTCAGAGTCCAGTGCCTCTCTGAATGATGGGGAATGAATGCACGACTTTCCTTCTCCAAATCTATGTGCGAGAGAGAACTCAGCAAGTCCTTCATCTGTATCAAAACTATGAGCTCTAACACTTGAAAGCCACAAGGCTGGACGTTCCACTAAAGAAGGTTAACTGTCCCATTGCTATTGCCACTGATCCTGTTTCTATTTAAATAAATCAATAGGTAGAGGGGAGAATTATCTCTGTTCATAAGAGCCTGGCACTTCCCCTTTAGAGTCAGAACTTTGTCACTTTAAGGGCTAATGCCAGACAAACAAGGGAAGACATAACCTTTTTGTTGCAGGAGAACTAAGATTCGCTTTAAGTTTAGGATTTGGAGGATTTGGGTAGGAATGAGGAAGACATATCCTCAGTTGTGTCAAATTCCTGGTTGATGAAACTGCTGAGAGTTAACAAAGACACTAAATGTTTGACAACCAAACTGGTTACCAGTGTGTCTTGACTTAGGTTGAATACAACGGTTCATGTCCTTGGCAGAGTGCATCTCACTTCCATTCTCATCCTTGGGCAGCTCTGCCTTTGTCTGTCGATGCTCTGGTAGTCCCATTGATGAAAGAAAATGCTGAAAACGAGATTCTGCCCATGTGATACAAGTGTAGGGTCTGTTCTCCCACTCCTAGGGTGGCAGTCTTGAGAAATGTGTAGAGTACTTTGTGCATTTTTTCGGCAATAATAGGTGACTTCAGTAGAGCCCTGAGTGCAAATATAGTGAAGTGTCATGTGACAGTTGATATTTTTTCCCCCCATACAGAAATAACCACTTCCTTTTGAAAAGTAATTCAGAATATCTGAGTCATTAAGGGTCTGTCTCAGAACGCAATTTCCATCACGTTGCTTTTTTTGTGGTTTGCTTACCATGTGGGTATCTGTACCAGCCTTTTTTTCTGTTTCGGATTCATACTCTTGCTGTCTCTAGGGAAAAAAAAGATTTTTTTTTTAAGAAAAATGTTCTATTTTGTGATTTTTTTTTTCTCCAGTATTCTTATCTGACTTACTGGAGTTATGTCAGTGATGGAATTGGCACGTTCTGTGCAATAGCTTGACAGGGAGAGGCTGTTGCCTAGAGCAATAGTAAAACTAATCTTAAATAAGCCATGAAACCTCTTGAGTAGATCAGGTAGGGTAATTTCAGGTTAAATAGACTTAACTAGCACTCCTAGTTAAAATTCTTTATTACTAATACTGCTAGTGCTACTACTACTACTACTACTACTACTAATAATAATAATAANTAATAATAATAATAATAATAATGCTAGTAAAAGAAACTGAAAATGACAGGAGTGATAGCAGTACCAAACTTCTTTTCATTTCCCCCAGTGTCCTGTCTCTGCTTTCTCTTACAGTATTTTCAGTGTCTTAGCTGTCTTTTTATATCAAAGGCCCAATACAATTAAACAAACAAGTAGTGCAGTCTTTGGATCCTCTCTCTGTATAACTTCCCGCCCAACCTTCTGTTTAGATATATAATTTCCTCTTCTAGGAAAGTGTTTCATGCTTTTTACCTACCTCAAATGCTTAACATCTGATCCTTATCTTGCCTTTTAGTTAAACATTTGCTCTTCTTCCAGTCAAGAGGTGTTAAAGTTGCTTCCTTTCCCTTTGTTATTTCTGAGTTTGTGTAGATATAATTGTATTGCCATAGATTCCGTGCAAGATAATGTTATAAGAGGAGATTTTTTAAGCATAAAAAATGCAGGTAGCTACAGTATTATTTTAAATGTCGCAGCCTACATGTATAAGAGGTATGAGTAGAGACTCAGCTGCCATTGAGCTATATATCCCATGAGCATGCACTCAGCTTACAGATTTGGGACAGGTATTCTGCAGCTAAGCCTAGACACTTGAGTCAGGATCTCGAAGATTGACGAATACAGTTTTTTAAATGTGAAAATAGTTTTCCAGATTTCTGGGGTTTTCAAGTCCATGGTTCTTACTTAGCAATAGTTGTACTGTAATTTTGTAACATTTTTTTTACATATAAAAAAGCTTTTTCTGGCAGACAGAAATCAATATTCTACCTGACCATGCATCTGCTCCTTCATAACTGAATTCAAAGGAGGGAGAAAAAAAGTGGAGGCAGCATTCAGTTTCTGACTCCTAAAGGCAAGGGACCCTGTGGTACACCGCATTAAACACTGAAATGGTCGTTTCATTGTGAAACAAACAAGGTATTAGATCTCCATTCAGGGAAGCGCCTTATCAGTAAATGAAGGTGCATTCACTGCTTCTCATCTCACTTTCTCCACCGATAGTACTGTGTCCCTTAACACAAGGAGTTAAGCTTACAGTCTGTGTTTTTTTACATGCTTCAAAATTTGCAGAATTGTGAAAGGGAAGAACAGGATATTTCCCACCAGCTTTTCTTTTCAGTCTGCTCTTTATTTCCCTGTTAATCTCACTGCTATTTTCTCGCAGCTGAACACTGCTTGGATCACTGAAGGGATCATTAAACCACTTAACAACGACATGGTCCCTCTGCTGAAAAGCTGTGGAAGCAGTTTTCAGAGGTGTATGTCCCCTGGAACAGATTCCAGGAAGAATCCACAGGAGTTAAATAGAGCAGCTCCATTCTTTGTGAGTGAGACTCATTTATGAACATTGCACTCTGTTTACTTCTTCATTTATGCTTTTACTTACAAGCCTCAAATGTAGAAACAGTAGACCAAAAGAAGCCGTGAAAGCACAGACAAAGAGCTGATACAGCTGCTGCACAATGAAAGCATATTTGAATCTCTATGCATGGCATTCAGAGAGAATAAAAAAAACATAGCTTGCATAAATTTAATTGCATTGGGTAAAATTAATCTCTGCGGTAAATCCCTGAAATTAATAGAATACTTTTTTTTTTTTGAGCCAAAGGAACATTATTTTTACATTTTAGTAAATACAAAATTAGTGGTTGGTGCAATGTGAAGCCTGAGATTTTATGTCAATATAAGTTAAGGCATCTATATTTAGCCTTCCCGTCAAAGCTACTTCATTAATAGGATGAAATATACCACAAAAACAAAAAATAATTCTTGTGTAGACTTTTTTCTTTAAGTTTGTTTAGTTGCTCCCCTTCTTGCCACTGTCAGGTCAGGATTTGTAACAGTAACATGCATCTGGTTGTATTTAATTTTTTTTTATTATCCATTGGTCTGAGACTTTTTTGTTGCAACTAATGAGTTAGAGCTTAAAGCCTGAAGGACTATATCTCAGTTTAATTACCCTTTCTGAAACTGAGAAAATAAAAGATACAGAAATAACAAAGAAAATAAAGTTGTTCTTCCCACTTGTGCTGAAATGAAGTTATTGTTTACCCTTTTGTTTGTATTAGGTAATCCAGAAGTTCTGATCTTTTTGTATTTAGTTACTCCAGGGCTGTATGTAGCATCAAGTAGCTTAACACCACCCCATCTTTTTTCTCATGTACTTCAGTGATGGTATCTCTCTCTTTGTCCTAGATAAAAGGATGTTTTGCTGCTTTTATTCAAATCCTAGTGAGCTGAGCAACCACCTGAGATTCCATCAGACGCCTTCAGCTCTTTACTAACGACTTCCATCTCCTTTGGAGCTTTAGTTCAGATTTGACATACGGAACAAAAATATTTTAGTAACCCAAAACTTCAAGCTTTTATAATGCGTGACATCAGTAATCATTAGCATCTCCTGGGCAACAGTTCATGTGTTTTGAGTCCATAGTTAAAAACAGTAAAGTAATTAGCTATGTCCCCAAAGCTACACGAGAAAAGTATAATAATGAGTGCTTTTACTATTCCCCTTTTTACAGACATAGCATGTTGCATCAGTAGTGCATTCAGATACAGCAGTGCTCTAGGAAGGCTGATATACAAAGAGGCTAGCAGTGCAGGTTATTATTTAAAAATGCACTGAGAACATAGATTCCAGTTATTAATGTTACTTGTCCGTCTCATTTTTAGGTCTTCAAAAACTTACTCAGAATGAGTACAGGAAAAAAGTAAGTGCACCTGTGTGGAAAAAAATGTGTGGTTTCTTATCTAAGCCTAACAATCAAGGTAATAAATGAACCTGCCACAGACCATTAGACACATGGCTAAGTAATACCCAGTGTTTAATTGCTATGCAAGGATCAAGGTGGATCTGAGAGAAATGGATGCTTTTAACTAAGCAAATTGGCTGGAAGATGATAAACAATTGGACAGTCCTGTACTTAAAAATACCATTTTATTTGAAGAGATTCCACTAACAAAAGGACAAAGAATATATTTTTTTTTTTTGCCTGGAATATCAGAGCTGCTGCTCTGTATTTTGTGCATTTGTTTGCTTTTTCACAGCTCTTCCGGCGTCTCCAATGCATTGTACCTAAAGGTGTACTTCTCCAATGTCTTCCTTCCCCTCTTGCTGTTTTATGTTGAAATCAGTGTAAAAGGAATACAATACAGCATTATTACTTGAAGTAAAATGAAGTCATGTGCTCAACAAAGAGACACTAACTGTGTAGATGGGAAGGAGATTTTATGTGTTATTGCTTATCTGCTTTGTGGCCTTCACTCAGTCACTTCACCTGCTGGGACTCTGAACTCTTCAAGGCTCTGATTCTCCTTCCACCTCTTGATTATTTGGGCTGGATTTCTCTCGGGTGGGGTTGCCCCTCTTGCTGTCCTTGTGCATTCTCTCGCACAATGCAGATCAACCTCGGTTCTGTCACAATGCAAGATTAAAACAGTGCCACTTTCTCCACCATTTGAAGGTGATTCATTCTTGTAAGGAATTGTTTGCTATGCAAGCATCCTTCATTGTTTGGCATGGATATGGCAACCACAATCAAACTCTGTTTGTCGTTGTTGATCCTTTTCTACTTTGTAACAGTCTTCTCTTGTCTCCCATCCAATTACATCAGTATATGTAGTCTTACATTTTATATATATATATGATTATAATATTTGATCAGAGTGAATAATATTTGATAATGATAATTTGATTTTTATAATGATAATATTTGATCAGAGCATGCTTCAGAGAGCATACTTCCATACAAAAATTACAAAAGTAAGGTATGTATGAAAGGTGGATATTCTGATGTAACATATGGGATGAACAAAACCTGGACACTGACCGCAAGTGGTGTATGGGAATGTTACTCTGGCCACTGTGAAGCAAACAATTCTGCATGTCTTCTTGCAAGTTTTAAACTGGTGATATACTTTTAAATCTTTCAGAGTACATGGTAGATTTGGGCTTCACTGACTTAAAATATGTAAATAGAAGCAGCTGCATAAAGGACATCAGAGAAACATCAACCATGAGAACTCTGCTGCATAAAAATGAAGTATACTAAGGACACAGATTTTTCTATTATTAATGAAATGGATACGCAAGTAGACAAAGTCATGAATTACATAGTGGCTTGAAAGTAAAAGTCACATAGCACTCCTGCACATGACAACTTTCCACTAAAGTTTATTCAGTTAGGAACTAAAAGAGGATGATCCTGGTTTTGAAAAGAAGAAATCAGGATTGGTCTAGAAAAGTTACCTCGTTCTCATACTAAAATAAAGGGAAGTGACATCATACATATATTGCTTCAGTCTTCAGATATTTTCTTCCCAAAAGAATTTGATCATATTTTCTTGCATACCACCTGATCTACTCAGAAATTCTTCTTCTTTTTTTATAAGTGATAGACAGGTGGGTCATAACAAGCTCATTTCAGATGAATACATGGTCATGCTTATAACTGGTTGCTGTTATTCACAGGAAGTCTCTGTGAGTGCTAACACCATAATGAATAGGAAGACACAATAAAAAGAAATTAATGCGTTCTTTTTGCTGAAAATGGCAGAAATCTAAGGAGTCTGTCAGCATATCTGGTCTCCCAATAATGCCTCTGAAGGCAGGTGAGGACAGAGATCATCCTTCCATTAGGACTGTCTGAACTGGCTGATGTACGGGAAATCAGAAGCTAAATGGAACACTAGCTTCAAGGCTGCATGTACCTACAAGAAACTGAAACATGAGCTCTGTCACAGGAAGAGCTGCATTGCTGAAAGCTGCTAAAATAGATTCCTGGATTCAAACAGGAGGATCTGCATTTGAGATCTGTTAGATATGGTTAGGCTCAATGACATACCACGATATATGTATATATACTTGTACGTATACGTGTATATTTATTACGTACATATGTATAATGTGTATACACACAGAGACATAGAGTAGGATTCATCTTATTTAGCTGCAGCTGTTTATCACAGGTATCCTGTCCACTGCAGTTGAGTGAACTCTTTATAATCAATGGAGGCACATAAGGACCCCCCGTGTGTCATGAGACAGATGTTAAAGAGGGGTTGAATCACCCTTTGGAGGATATCTGTTGACAATACAGGGCACCCACCCTAATTTAAATTAACATACAACTTCTGGACAGCTAAAACGAAGTTAATTGATTCCCACCTACTGTCCCCAACAATTCCAGCTAGGCTGCCTTCACTGTTAAAAAAATAGTTTGTTTTTTTTTCCTGTGACTCTCCCTTCAATTTCCAGCCGTAGAGTCTTGTTATACCATTGTGTGCCTTGTGGAAGATCTCTCCCCTGCCCAGTTTTTGTTCGGATCGACAGATTATGGTGAAAGTCTCACTTGGATAAATTAAGTAGATTATTATCCTGTAATTAGCCCCATGACTTTTCTTTGAGGTCTCTTTTTTAATACCACACACTATACCAGTGCCACCACCAACAAATACACTGTTACCATAACCTTCCTAGTTTATATTCTCTTATTTAAACACCCACGACATTTTTCATTTCATAGCAACATCCTGCAAAGTCGTTTTTGGATTATTTATCCATCACGACCAGCAGGCCCGGCTGCCGAAGGCCGGGGACGGTGGCGCACAACAACAGCTGCTGCTCCACCGCCTACAGCCGTAAAATCTGGCTGTCGGGTCAGGAGGGTGACAGCTGGTAGCCTTATTTGCCACTCACACAGACATGCGGTAACAACCCAGCACTCTGTGGCACATACAGGAAGATGCGTTTGGCTTCTGCTTAAGGTCTGGGGAAGCACGCCTGGGTGTTTTCCTGTGTTAACGTGAGGGTTGGTGTTGGCTGTTTCTGTATCTGAAGGAAGAGTAAGTTGCCTGACACCTGGGTATGGCCACAGTGATTGCCACTTGAATCTCCCTCCTGGATATTATCAGAGGAGAGACAGTTCATGGTAAATAACAAAATCCAGTTAAACGGAGAAAGAATTGCATCTAAACCTGAGAGCAGGTATCGGTGATACAGTATAGGTTTTTAGTTGAGAGGTGCTAGCTATTTCTTAGTAACTTTAAAAAATACCTAGTTTTTCCTCAGATTGTCATACATTTTAATAATAATGTTCTGGGCCTGTGCCTAATAGTGAGATATTAGAATTGACGTGTCATTAGCACCAGCTTTACAAAATATCATAAGAGAGTTCGTAGTTATTTTTGACACATTCAGACTCACCATGCTGGTAGAAATCAGATTTTCAGCTGATAGAGCTACATGTTAGAATTGCCCTTTCACTGCTGTAGTGACAAATGTGTTGTATCTCATTCCCTGAAGACCACATGGAAGTCATACTAAAAATAAAGTATATCACTTGATATAATATGAACTGTATTTCTTTTCTTCCAGAGGCACTGAACTGCCTGTTGGCATGATGTTCTGATGATAGGAAAGAAAGCACTTTTTTTCTTTAACAATGTATGATTTAGGATTTTATAGCTGCAACAAAATGCAGAGCACTAAGCAGTGTTAGTGTAAGTGAAACTCAGCCAACAAAGTGGTTAGTCTGCACAGAAAGTGGCATCAGTATCATATTCGTCTTCCCATTAAGGATCTGGGTTTCAGATTTTGGTTCAAGGTACATGTTTTCTGCAATAATCCAAGCTGAATAGTTGTATTCAAATCTTCTGGTTTTGACATGGCTTCTAAATAACGTTTGTCGAAGCAGTGTAAGTCATCTCCACACATCAGCTCTAGCCTTCCCGAATCTGATGCAGATCTTGTTGAAATTACTGAAAAGCTGTTAATTGACTTTAGTAGGCTTTGGATCTTGCCTTGAGGTGTTAGCAAGAGATAGCTTACCACCTGGATAGATTTATTGCCAGTGACAGGTACTAGCACTCTCTCTGCAAGATTGGTTAAACTTTATTTCATAAGACCTCTTGTCTTCGAGACTTTATGTTTTGGGGATTGTGAGCTTGCTTGAACATTAGAATGTTACAAATGAGAAAATATTCCTGTGCGTGAGGGTGAATCAACTCATGTGTCTGTGTTAGTCACAAAGGAACTGTCTGGGTGCAGTACAGTCAGCTCTTTGCATTTAGAAAAGAAACCAGTAATAAATGTAAAGCAGGTCATCCTTCCCCCATTTGTTTCTGTAAAGATAGCAGAAATACTTATATTTGAAAGAGAAACAAAGCCACGAAGCAGGAGCTAACATCCCCATGGGAATGCAGTCTATTTTCTTCAGATTTGTTTTGTCATCTTCTAAACTTGAAGTGTTTCTGTTTGCCTCAAGGATGACATGCAGCCTTAGGTAACTTAGTAATACTGTTAGTTTCCATCTCTCCTATTCAGTGTTTCCTACAATGCAGAACTGTGATCTGCTCTTTTTACTTCTTTTTATTTTATACTCACTGGGAATCTGACTTTGGTTCCTTGCACATTTGTAACATATATATACACTGCCTTTAACTCGTTTACCCTTTTGCTTCTTCAGCCTGGGTGAACCAGATACTAGCCTAATACATGTGTTATTTATAACTCTTCTGATTCATAATTATCTGCCAATCCTGTAAACCTTGTGTTATTTTTGTTTTATGTAGAAGTACCAGGAATATTTTCTAGACTAGTTCTATTAGAAGAGTGGTAATGAAAAAAACCCCACTTCTTTCTCCTCTGTGATGCTACTCGTCTTGTAAATTGGTTTATCAATCATTTACCTCCTGCTTATCAGCCAGACTCTGAATCTTTAAAGGGATTTATCTGGATAAGGACTATGGGGTAGTTGGTTTAGAGACTGACCGTTGGCTTTGTGGTCAGCTGTTTCTTTGGCAGAGGTTGCCCATTGGGCTGATCACAGCAGTGCTTCTCGAGCTAGCTGGAAGCCGCAGCTCTCATTGCTCCTTGCATTTCTGTTGTTTGGGTTCTGTCTTCAAAACAATATATGAAGGCTTGAGTTGCAATGTAATGGATGTTCCTGTGGCTGTGTATTCTTCAGTTCCTGTCAGCTGTGCAGCAAGTCTTTGTTTTTCCACCTTGTTCAATGAAGCAGTAAGAGTAAGAGACAGAGTAGAGGCAAGACCCTGATGCTGATTTACAATACTATTGGTTTTCAAGGACTGGCAGTAACATCTTGGCATTTAAATTCCCTGCCTGAGTGCAGCTATGCTAAAACAAGTCACGGATTTATCATATTGTATTTTTTGCTTTCCAAGACAAGTACTTCTGGAATTATCTGCTGTAATCAGGTAGGAAAAAAATTCCACAAGCTCATCAGATGATGCCTGACCTTTTGGGCATTTTCTTCACTGTTGAGATTAAGTGTTACTTAGCAGTTATTGAGATAAGTGTTCTTTCTTTAGGCAGTCTTTGCTTTCCTTGATATTTCAGCTATCATTTTCTCCTCAGGCTTTGGCTTCAGCTGTTTATTATTAACCTCAGGTGATATCTGGCTCTGATAGTGGCTGTGACACTTGTCTTCTGGGGATGCCACTGAAAATGATCTTGAGGCTATCAGACAACCACCAGCTAAAAATTAATTCTTGCAGCTAACATGGCGTTATTCTTAATAGGAAACCTACAGTGCTGACTGATAGGCATTATCCCAAAAATCTTAACACTTTTCAGTGTAACAGCTCTGTCTTTCTTTAGCTTCCTTCCATTTATACTTCTTCCTTATAGTATAGTCATGAGAATATTAAGAAAAACAAATCAGTGAAGTAATGAATTGGTAGATCCGAATGTCTGTTAACCTTTTGTCTTCTCTTCTGCTAAATGTTTGCTTCAAGGCATTCAGTAGGACTAACTGATTGTTGGGATCGGTCATTAGACTTTTCAGAGTTGCAGTATGCTTTCTTCCCCAAATAAAACCTATTGACCTTTGTTTTACAGCACCTTTTCTAGTAACCACAGATAGAATTTTGTTGTGAAGGTGAAAAAGAAATGAATTCTCAAAAGCAACACAAACATTTATCTAAGCAAAATGTCTGTGTCATTTATTACACTGTAGCTGTTACATTGCCGCTGCTTAGTTGGAAAGTACCAGAGGCACCCATTAGAGGCATCTGCTGTTTCAACATACAGTGACCTCAATTGGAAGAGTCCATCCCACCACACTTTTCAATGTCCACTGCTTAGAACTGAACTAAAAATGCAAGTGTCTGTTGCAGTAACTAAGGCCTGCTGCCTGTTTTTATGGTATCAGAAATTAAATTTGTCATTACTTCTAACAAAAATAATTCATGCCATGTGCCGAAAGCACTTGTGTGTTAAATCAGTGTGATGGGCCAGCAGCTAAGCACCACAGAGCTGCTTGCTCACTGTACCCCACGTGCGATGGGGGAGAGAATACAAAAAGCAAAAGCAAGAAAACTCGTGAGTTCAAATAGTTTAGAAAGTGAAGAAAAGAAGATGAAAAAAACCTGGCAAAATGGGTGGTACAAAGGCAATCACTCAGCACCTCCCACAAGTAGACTGATGCCCAACCAGTGGCCAAGCAATGGATCCCACCCCAAAAATCCACTTTGCTCAGTTTTTAAAGCGGTCATGACATCATACGGCAGGGGCTATCCCTTTGGTCAGTTTGGGTTAGCTGCCCTGGCTGTGTCCCCTGCCAGCCTGCTTGCTGTGGGGACAGAGTGGGAAACAGAGAAAGCCTGGGTGCTGTGCAAGCACTGCTCAAAACACTGGTCTGCTATCAATGCTGTTTTAGCCACAGATCCGAAACACAGCACCTTATGGGCTGCTGTGAAGGTAACAGTCTCCACCCCAGCCAGACCCAGTTCAATCACTAATAGCTGAAAACTCACTTATGATGAGAGGAGAATAGAAAAGCCTATGCAGAGCCATACAATGCTTTTTTTTTAGCAATGTGCAATTTAAGAATTTAATATTTTTTTTTATAATAGCCAAAACATTTCAATCAAGTGAGTACCAGTTTGTGTTGGGCAACTGCCAGCAATATTTCTTTGTGGAAGGTGTTCTCAGCAAATCTATACTTCTTCAAATATGAAGTCATTTTCTTAATATTGTCTGAGTGGAAATAAATTGCAAAGCAAGCTCATTAATTTTGCAAGAGGCTACTTGCAAAATTACTTGTCTTAGATAGATTCAAGGTGAGCTAGAAGCAATGTATTCTTTTAAAGTGAACAGCTCTAAACAAAAATGTGTCCCAAGTACTATACAAATAGCATAAGGGGAAAAGTTTAGGTTAAGGTCTAATTTATCCAGTGTAGCCTTAAATCATAGCTTTATGATGCAATCAAATTTAAATTTTGTGCAAGATCAGCACGTGGCTGAAGTCAAAGTTGAAGGAAGTTATAACAACAACATCCTGGCTACTGACGTAAGGACAATTTATAATGTAAAATCTTGAGCTTTTGTTCAAACCCATCTGATTTGGCTTTACTAATGTTATATATACACATGTAGAAACTGATGGTGAAAGATCAGTAGGAAGTTCAAGTACAGAGCTCAAGTTTATCGAACAGCTTGTACCAGATCTACTTCTGTCTGGGAACTGGTTTGGAAGGAAATCATCAGTCTGTTCAGCAGACACAGCTAGGATACTGAGGAGGAGCGCTGCAGGAGGCGGATGTAAATGATTGTACCCCAAGGAACATGTGGTACTGTAGCTACTCGGGAGAAGGTGAACACATTTGAGTGCTGAATGTAAGAGATCTGAAGAACTGGATTCAAGGCGATAGAAAATAAAGAAAAACGAAGGTCTAAGATCTGAAAGCCACTTCAAACCCCCTATGTACTATGTGCTGTTTCATACACCAGCACTAGTTTAACATAGAGGGATCTCATAAGAAAATCCTGAAAACACCTGCTTTCTAAAATGGGTTTGCTTTTCCCTTTGGCACAAATGTTGGAGGAAAAATAAGCATATGGGATACTAATGGGAAAAATCTATGTGAATACAAGAGCTGATGTCAAACATATTTTCAGATCAGGAAAAGGAAATACATATATGGAATAATCTGTAAAAGTTACCACAGAACAGTGCTGCTCAAACAGCAGATACTGTTACTATTAATTCAACCTGCAGATTTTAAAATCTGAAACTATAGTTTCCCTTGCTTGAAGGAGTTGGATATTCTAAATTTGTAATATTTTTCATCCTGTTTTTCTCTCCGGAGTGATGTGAAAACCTCCTGTTTTTGTTGTCCTACATCTGATACTGAGGATGAAGATAAGGGAAGTTATAACTGCTTTTTATTTATGCTAAGAACTGAGAAAGCTTTAATCTAAGAAAGATTATTACAGCATTGTGTATCCATGTTTGTTACCCCAATAAGAGCATAACTGTTTGCTCTGCTAGTAAATTGCAAATAAAATGGAATTTTCAAGTTATATACATTCACATGTATATGTAAATATTAATGACCTCGCTTCTTGCTGTTACAACACATTGCAATCACTGAGAAAGAAATAGGTGTTTGTTTTTTTTTTAATATGTGGGCAGAAATAGCTTATCCCAATTTACAAAGCTGGATTTAAGACGGTTGAATAATTGAAATCTGAATTCAATAGACAACTCTGAGTCTTTCTGGAAACATTTTAGTTCAAATTGCCTCACGGGATGCAAAAAAAAAAAATTTAAAAAATTTGTTCTGTTCAGGTCTTTACGTAAGAGGTGAAAATAATGTGGTTTCTGATGCCAGATGAGTGTTAAAATTCAACTGTGCGGTAGGACTTACTTTCAAAGTTATGCGAACACAGCAATGCTAGCCTAAATATTGAATCCACCCATGAGATAAGAGCTGGATTAACAAAGCAATCTGCAAGGAATGCACAAATATCTGCTTATTTTTTTTAAAATGGGGTGTAAATTTTTTATCTTCCGCACAAAACATTCCTTCATTTTCCTTTGTGCTGTTCTAGAACCTCTACCAGTTGGTAGGTAGCGTGTGCCTACATTGCTAAAAGTTACTGCTCAACAAAAATGCACGGAAGATTTGCAGGTTGCGAACATCCGTACACTGAACAGAACCCTTAGAGACATGTGGTAACAATTCTGGAAACATATTTTTAAGGGAAAAGCGAAAACTTCAAAGTTGTACATACAGCTTGTCTCAGTAATTTTACAGGCAGTGCAAGATGGCAGTTTACTTACATTTAATCTTCAAAGATTTATATCTCAGTTGATGGAACACCTATGATGACAGACATCTTAATGCCCAGTGATGGCATTTGTGTTGCTAGCAGAACTGTCCTTCCTTCGTCCACCCTGATTACGGTAGTATTTACTAAGCCTGTACTGTGTTTCTTGGAGCATACAAGCTCAGCTATGGTGTATCAAAGGGCTAGAGAACCTACTCCATGATAAAAGACTGAATGAGTTTGGTCTCTTCTCATTGGAGAAGAGAAGGTTTGGGGGGACCTCATCACAGTATTCCTATACTTAGAGCGTGGCTACAAAGAGGATTGGGGCTCTCTCTTCACAAGAAGCCACATGGAGAAGACAGGGGGCAATGGGTACAAGTTGCACCAGGAGAGGTTTCATCTCAGCATAAGGAAGAAATTTTCTACAGTGAGAGCAATCATTCATTGGAACAATCTCCCCAGGGATATGCTGAATTCCCCATCACTGCAGGTTTTCAAGGTGTGACTGGAGAAGGTGCTGGATAATTTCATCTAGGCCCCCTTTCCCATAAAATGTTGGACCAGATGATCCTCTGAGGTCCCTCCCAGCCCAGGCTGTTCTGTGATTCTATGATCCTCTGTAAAATGTCAAGCAGAGCAGTTTTAAAACTAGCCTGTAGCCATCTTCCTTCTTACCAGTCACGTTATTTAAAGGTGGAAATGATTACAGAGCAGCCTTTTACCTTAATAGTAAAAGTCAATGTTGTTCTCTGTTTAATTCTATTAATTATCACATAATCTCTAGTGGGACATTGCAATATTTATGGCCGAGTTGCTTATGTTTCAGAACAGGCTGTGGAGGTTGCTTTGGGAATTTCTGTGTTCACAGTGTTCAGATTTAGAGAATATAAACCCGATGTGCCTGGCATGGTACATTCCACCATGTGGAATTCAACTGTAATGCACCTGTTGTACGCATGATATTCAAGAAGGACTTCTAGTATACAGATATCAGATGGCAATAACAATTTGCAGACTTCCTGTGGATGCAGACGGTCTTGGACTTATGTAAGGAGTTAGCACAACTGCCCTTGCACTGAGATGCAAAAACTGTTAAACTTGGTGTGGTTTTGGTTCATAGCTAGCCATTTTGATGTGGGCATATCATTTGTTAGGACAATTGTGGCGGAGGCTTGGGGTGCCCTTAAATGTGTATCTGCAGACTGTGGTCATTGGAAATGTGCCTGAAATAATAACCTTTTTTTTTTTTTCCCTGAAGAATGTGTATTTAAACTGGATTTGGGCATACATGAGGGCAACAGAAGGTCACAGAATGGTAAACTATAATATATAAATTAAAAATAACATGTAAGTTTGGGCAGCAATTTTACATCAATGCATGGGGTTGAAGGGTTACATACATTACAAACCAAAGCTTTATATCCATCCTTCAGGTTATACAACTCATTTCAGAAAAAAATGTCTCTTAAAATTCCTGAATGGGAATTTTTTTTCAAGACCTTGAAGATGTCTCCTCAAAGTGTGTGCTGAGAATTACACTAAATAATGGTCTCACTTAGGTTCTGCCCTAAACCTCCCAGAATCAAATGTCCTCTCAGCTTCACACATCCTGGTATCCTAATTCCCTTTACTTTAAATATTCCCTATAGAAATAATGGGAACAGGCTGTACTTTCTTTCCTGGGGCTTTGTGCCAAGGCCTCTAGCATTATGGATGACCTTTCAGTACATCTTCAGGATAAACTGGCTTGAAAAGAACTTTCCACTGCTCCCCCATGGCTTCCCCATGGCAGTATCATTGCATTTAATGCAGTAGCCTAGGCCATTTGTATAGTATAATGGTGCAGTGACAGATCTTTTT
The DNA here is from genome assembly GCA_013400875.1 of Anhinga rufa. Taxonomy (NCBI): domain Eukaryota; kingdom Metazoa; phylum Chordata; class Aves; order Suliformes; family Anhingidae; genus Anhinga; species Anhinga rufa. Next base: position 124 of record VZTV01044411.1, on the reverse strand, counting down.
CTGTGTTTGAGCTGCCGCTTGACAAAGTCAAGTGAAGTCAAGTCAAGGACAGTCATTAATTCACCCCAACTCTTTCCCAGCCACTAACATTTAGCATGGTTTCATGATTTTAGCTGGGACAGAG